>CACRXK020001188.1:2817-58438 GCA_902702795.2 Paramuricea clavata | reverse complement strand
TATCGATCTCATTTGTAGAAACCGCAGAGATGACATCATCGACGAAACGTTTCCAAAACGATAGGGACACCGGAACAGAGGCTAAAGCTCTTTGTTCGACATCTTCCATTACTAAATTAGCAATTACTGCCGATGGAGTCACCAGTGATGGGGTCACCAGTTTCGGCAGTAATTGCTAATTTAGTAATGGAAGATGTCGAACAAAGAGCTTTAGCCTGGAAACGTTTCGTCGATGATGTCATCTCTGCGGTTTCTACAAATGAGATCGATATTCTGCTGCAACATTTAAATTCTATTGAGCCGTCCATCCAATTCACGGTAGAACGTGAGATGAATGGACATTTAGCTTTTTTAGATTTGAATGTACACAGAACTGTCGAAGGGAAGTTAGAGACTGATGTTTATCGCAAACCCACACACACAGACAAATACTTGTCATACGACTCTCATCACCCAGTAAGCCATAAAAGATCCGTAGCAAAAACTTTGCTTCAAAGAGCTGAATCGTTGCCAATCTCGTTCCCAGAGTATGCCTGTTCGCGGGTTAGGTTGTGGCATGACTCTGGGCATAGTTAATAGAAATAATGCTCTGGGGAAATCGAATTTTTTTATCCAAAATGAGATAAATGGCGCATGCGCTTTTATTGCTTTTGTTTATTCCGCTTACTAAATTCGCGCGGGCACACGCTCACAATCGATATTGTTTTAAACAACGATTCTCATCAGAATATAGTATACAAAATGGTTTTTTATACGTTTAAAGGTGGTTTAAATCGTACTACTATTAAATTATATTCAATGGCAAATACTGAAAGAGCTATGAAAGTTGTTCTAGCGAAAAGAGGGCTTGAATATTCGTTAAAAGACGAGACATTCAAATGTATCTCGGCCATAATGTAAAATGGTGAAGATGTTTTGGTTGTTTTGCCAACAGGTTACGGGCTTATTATGGCAAATATTAAAATATTTCAGCTGCTACCTGACGTGTACGACGTGTTACTTGGCGTAACTAATTCTATCGTGATAGTAATATCTCCACATGAATGACGAAGGCATTTCTGCATGCATGATGTCAAAGTATGATACAAGGCCATTCTGTGCTACACTATATTATGGTGATGGCAGCGATATCAAATTACCATTGGATCGACATGAGAACCTGACGCATAAGCTGTTCTATATGCACCCAGAAATGTGTGTCTGTGACAAGAAAATACAAGCTTTTTTGAACTGTATACTGTAAACCTCTGAATATAATGCTCACCTCATTCCAAATATAAGCCCCCCCCCCAAATATAAGCCCCCCTGAATATAAGTCCCCTGAATATAAGCCCCCTGAATATAAGCCCAGTATCCCACTATGTTATTTAACATTGACATTGTCTTTTAATATAGCAGAGAACGATATTTGAAACACTGTCATTGTCTTTATAGCTTACTATGTTAAGTTATTAATACATGTTTATTTTCCTGTTTATGACTGACTTGTTTATTACTAACACAATTGATCATCCATGTATAAGGCCCCCGTGCATATAAGCCCCCACCCCTAAGCCCATCAAAAATCACTTTCAAAAGAATATAAACCCAGGGCTTATAGTCAGAGGTTTACGGTATTATATATCCCATATTTTAACAATAAACACATTACCTTTTATATTATATTACATTAACATATATACATGGATCACATATAAAGTCTTTAAATGACAGTACACTGTGTTTGTAATTATAATTACCATAATTACTTGTGTCAAAAGTAAGAAATGAAGTGAACAAATCCATATATATTTGTTGAAAATTTCTTGCAGTGGGTATCTTCCATTTGTTTTTCATGCTTCACACTGTGTATCTTTGAACATTTAATCAGCAACTAATTATAGGCAAGGATATATTTACTAGCTCATTACTCCATATTACCAGGTACATAACATGCAAATTATACATCAACCTTGCAATCCAGGCTTTAACCCCTGCAGTTGCCCCTCTCCTGCAGCATGTTTGGGAAGGGAGAGGAAGGAATGGAGGTACTGTAATTTCTATATTTAGCCCCCTTCTCTTCAAGCCCCTCTCCGATACGCCCCCCCCCCCCTCATTTGGATACAAAAATAAAAAATAAATAAGCCCCCCTCCTCTTTTAACCATGCAGCCCTCATTCAATTTCTTAAAATCATGAAATATATTGCATTTCTGCAGTATTTTAATAAAATATAGTACAACGGTAACTCTGAATATGGACATTTTGTAATGGTAACCAGACTTATTGCATATATTTAGAACAAGTGCCCCCTCAATGATGCTTAGGAAACAATACACAGGAGGCTTGATAGTTGATATAGAAATTAAAGTAGTTATTTGATTGAAACTGGTAGCTATTTCAATTCTACTGTCAGTATCTCCTTTTATATATAATTGGATTAATTGCCAATATATTCACATAGTATAATAGTTTGGAAATGGAATCAATACTTGTATATTTTTAGCAAATGAGCATTGTTATTGATCAACAATGACTCTTATTGCTATAAACAACATTGTTTCACATAGCACATACAGTAGCAACAGACAAGGAAACATCTGTATTTAAATTCACTACTTATTTTTATCCAGACACAAATTGATGTAAAAATTGTTTCAGGTTTGGCTTAGTTATAGCCTTACATCAGGCTATTCCATTTAATATCCATACCCCCCCTGTCGAGGATCCCTGAAATTCTTCAGGGGTAAAGGGTTTTGAGCTTGGAATTCTTCAGGGGTAAAGTGTTTTGAGCTTGGAATTCTTCAGGGGTAAAGTGTTTCGAGTTTGGAATTCTTCTGGGGTAAAGGGTTTTGAGCTTGGAATTCTTCAGGGGTAAAGGGATTTGAGCTTGGAATTCTTCAGGGATAAAGGGTTTTGAGCTTGGAATTTTGGAATTCTTTGAACAGGGGTAAAAGGTTTTGAGCTTGGAATTCTTCAGGGGTAAAGGGTTTTGAGCTTGGAATTTTGGAATTCTTCAGGGGTATAACCATGAAAAACATGTATTCTCGACAGGGGGTGTACGGATATTAAATGGAATAGCCCATCATGCTGTCAAGTGGCAATCACTTACAAAGCAAATCTATAACCAAATGTTTTACAACCGAGGGTTGTAAGAAACACCTGGCATCTTAAATTTATATAGATCGAAATATATACAAAGACCACGGGCTACAACATGTTGAGTGTTGACCATTGACCATAATGTACTGTATTGTTTAAAGCTTCAAGTTTTTAACACAAGCAAAAGCTGTCACTCGAAAGTCCTGGCAACAATATGTCAATTTAACAAAACGACAACGTGTACGATGATTTCATTTAGCCAATTCTTCTCATGGTTATAATGAATATACTCGTACTGTAGATCGATAAAAAGTCATTCATAAATACCATGCCATTTTGTAAGTATATACCCAACGTCCCAATACTTTTTCATACGATTAATATCATATCCTTCGATTTATATCGTTTGATTTCGCATTCCAAATCTGATAAACATTGATAATTCTCTCTTCGCGTATGTCCACGCGTAATTCTCGCAAAAAACACGCATTAATTGTGTCGGCAGCATTGATGATCACGGCAGCCAATCAAATAACGATTTCGATTCGATTTCCCCAGACCAGAGTCACAGAGTAAGGATATAGAGAGTAAGGATATACTCTGTGCCAGAGTC
Source organism: Paramuricea clavata (assembly GCA_902702795.2). NCBI lineage: Eukaryota > Metazoa > Cnidaria > Anthozoa > Malacalcyonacea > Plexauridae > Paramuricea > Paramuricea clavata. The sequence continues at coordinate 54,746 of CACRXK020001188.1, read as the reverse complement.
ATGCCACAACCTAACCCGCGAACAGGCATACTCTGGGAACGAGATTGCATGAACACGAGAGACTTTTTATTTGACTTCCATTTATGAATATTATAGTCTATAAATATTGTTATTTGTTGTTAAGTTGTTTTGTGATACATTTTTAAAACTACTGTTTTTTCAAACTGGTAAATATTTTCAAAGCCCCCCTTCTTTCGTCTCTCTGTATTTTTTCAAAGCCCCCCCTTTCAGGTTTTGAAAAATTTAAAGGCCCCCCCAGTTTCTCCTCAATCCCCCCCTGTACAGTAAATAATGAGCGGTCCCTAAGTATTTTGAATAGTATCCGAAATTGAGGAGATTTTGGTTCCGTTCGTCGCTAAATTTGCCCAAGCTACGATCAAACCATATTATTTAAAAAGAGAAATCTTTGCGAAAAGATGTAATCGAATTTGTTTTGGCGTACGAGAAGTTTGAGCGGAGATATTTGACATTGAAGGCGATGCGGTCGTGCCGCCAGTGATTAGCCTTTTACTGTTATATTATATATAGATGAGCACACACAATGTAGGCCACAGAAAATGTTACATCAACCGCTCTAAATGAGTTCATGGAGTAATTAAAAGAATGCAAAGGTATTATACTATTATGTCAACTATATTTTATTGTTAAAATGTATTTATTTGACTAATTTAAGAATGTTTTTAAAATAGTTTTGGTTGACTATAAATTTGTTTGTAAAAACCGTTAAAAACCCGCAACACCTGATCATTCATTCTGAGATTGGGCCGCCTGTGACCCTAGTGCCCTGAAATTTGCTGTTAAAAATTTACCTGTGCCAATTATAATAGAGCTTTCTCTGATTGATTTCTACTATCATGCTAAGTTTCTGAAGAAATGGGTGATTTTGGGATCCTCCCCCAGAAAATGTTTATATTTTTGAAGCTCCAGGACTGCATTTCTCCAGGACGGCACAAACCACGGCAGCTGAGTTCAGGCACAAACCACGGCAGCTTGTTGTAGAGTATTATTTCTACGGTGGTACGTGTCGTTCGACGTGCTGTGGAAAACAGGCTTTAGGCTATTTCACGTATGCCTGGGGTATGCCTGTGACGTAGCCGGCCAGTCACTCGATGCAGAGTGCAGACATAATACCAATGGCGTAGCCAGACCTTCATTTTTTGGGGGGCGAAACGAACGCCGAAGGCGTGAGATCGTCTAGGGGGGTCCGGAGGCATGCACCCCCAGGAAAATTTTGAAATCTAGAGTCCCTGAAATGCGATTTCAAGCATTTTTGGGATGAAATCTGGCAGAATTCCGAAGATTAAAAGTACATCGAAGACATAAACTTTCCCAGACATTTCTACTCAGAATTAATTTAAATATATTGGAAAAATCACCTTGAAAAACAAGAGGAGGAGGGTCAGTGTCACCTTATTTCCCCTCTGCGATGCTGGGGGGGGGGTGAGAAAATCCCAATGTCATCCTCGTACCCAGGGTCTCAGCAGGTGGCCGTGGCACCGAGAATAAGAGAAAATAGCCTGGGTACGAGGTTGTCCCAATGTGAGGTTCATTCTAGGTTGTATGAGACACCATTTCCGCATTTTCAAAATTGCGTTGCTTTTTTATACCATACAGAATAAGCTGCGAAGAATATTCATGCGAAGAATATTCATGCTTTTCTTGGAACCATATCTACAACTGCTTCAAAGAGATTTTACAAATCAAGTTCCTTCAGTATCCAGTTCCTTGTCGTTTGCCTCAGTCGATACGTACTTAATCAGTTTCAGCTTCGAGCATGTAACTTGTAACCGCCCCCCCCCCCAATTTCTCTACGGATTTTGCCTTTTTTAGAGAATGGTTTTTGTGGCGATTGGGGGTGGACGGTCGCCCCCCTTGCCCCCCCCCCCTCCTTGGCTACACCACTGCATAATACATATCATTATCTATGTTTTTGTCTTGGTTTATGCAAACAATGGTGGGTTTATTGTCACGTGTATATTGTTTTATTGTTTTTTTCGCCCAACTACACACGTAAAAACGCACAAGTTGTAATTCCAAACCTGCAGCAGACCTGTAGCAATGCCGTTCCAACAACTTGTCAACAGGATGTGTTCGCACTGCTTGTTCCCAGCTTGTTGACAACTTGCTGCAAGATTGTTGAGCTCAACAGACTTGTTACAAGTTGTTTCAACAACTTGAGTTGTTATCGTCCTGCAATTCAACAAGTTGTCAACAAGTTGTGAGTGACAACCTTGTAGCAACTTGATAAAATAACAGTATTGTTACAACTTGTTGACAAGCTTGCTACCCGGCTGTTGCGAACATATCTTGTTGACAAGTTGTAAGATTTTTACGGCGTGTGTAGCCAATAGCAGTGTGTTTGTTTAAATTAAATCACAGTTAAATAGTTAAATGAAAACATGGTTATTAGTTGCTGCAGCGAAAATACAATACAATACATGTGACGATGAACCGATCAGGCGATCATTCCTTGCGTAAACCAAGACATTGGTTTACGCAAGGAATTGTGTATTAGAGACCTTACGACATTGTAATAGAGACCTTACGATTTTAGGACGGCAACGCGACGGCGACGGCCAAAACAAACTGCTTCAAATAAATGGTAGTAAAGTTAGTTCGTCGTATATTATCAATCGTATGAATTTAATACAGTTTTAGAAGTTGAAGACATGGGTTTTATGGTTGGGACGAGTTCTGCTAAACCCAGTTTGAAGTTGCACTTGTTGCGACTTGGAATGCAGCCGTTGTATCAAGACGGGAAAATCTGTGATTTGGCGTTGTAAACAGAGCGAGGACAATGTCTAAATTATTCATATATTGTAATTACTCAATTCTTTTCAATGATCTATTGTATTGGTAGTCGTTGCCGTCACGTTGCCGTCCTAAAATCGTAAGGTCTCTAGAGAATGACTATGTTCCGACGCACTGGTATTGTCTGTGATAATATGATGGTTTGGAAGTCAGGCAAATTTCAAAGCCATAAAGGCCTTTGTTTGATATTGAACTGAACCTCACTGTGCACAAATCCCTTGTCTCAACTTTTAGTGATTTATTATTTAATGAAATATTATTCATCGTGGTTGCACGTTTCATCTCAGCTATCTCTATTGGTGGGTTTCACTTGGCAGCGCAAGATTTTAAATAAAGGCACAACGCTGAACAGGTTGGCGGTCAAAATTGTCAATCGACCAATATGACATAGTTTAAAGGCCTTCGAAAATAATGCTGACTCTGCAAAGCTCCAAAGCTCCGTAACTCGGGGAGAAATACGTGAATCGACTCAAATTATTTTGTGAACACTAGCCTACTAGCGGTAACCAGAGAGTAGCCGATAGACTAAATAAAAAATATTAAATTAAACATCCAGCATTGTACCTTTAATTTTAAAAGTTTGTGCCGCCAAGTGAAACTCGCCAATTGGACGATTTCTTCATTAGGCGAAAATACAACACATATAGCAGCAGAGACTGGAAGCATTAACTATATCATGCGTGCATGTCAAAGTATTGAACTGCTCAATCATTATTTGTGATTCACTTATAACCAGAACTTTGTTAAATAATTTTTGTACTAGCATATTTTGTCTTCTGTGCAGAACAAAATAAAGAACGGTTGTACACTTAGTTGGAAATATAATTATTTTCTTACTTAAAGCGAATCAACCGTGCAGAGACTACAGCAACCTCGTTCCCAGGCTCTTTCTTCAGGGAAGGAAAGTATTTCTTTCCTTCCCCGAAGAAAGAGTCTGGGAACGAGGTTGAGACTACAGTACAGGAAGTACAGGTGTATGTTATTTTATTTCTTAAATATGTTATTTTATTTCTCTTATAAAATTTGAAGGAAACATGCTATATACTTTATTTTTGTGAATATATATTAGTTTTAGTCTCAATGGTCATACAAAAACGAAAAATGGATATTTTCATAAAATTCTTAAAAATAATCGGGATATAAAACAACAAATAAAATTCCTTATTTTTGGTACTTTTTTCTGCCTAATGCTCATAAAATCGGAAAGTTTGAAAATAAGTTCGCAAACCAACATGATTTACATTCATCAACAGTTTTTCTAAGCGATACAACATTTTTACTATTCAGGAATCTCACTAAGTAATCAAATTTTCTATAAAAAACTCTTTCTATTGGTAAACCTAATATACTGTGGTACATACCACTGGCATTCTGTAGTGATTTTAGTATTTACCTTCTAAATTAAGTTAGCAATATCTGTACAGTGTTATCACACAACATGACACACCAAATCCTCGTACAATTTGATAAACCGTTCCTTACTTATTGCCGCACTGGTATTCTGTTAGGTGCATTAGGATTTTATCCACAGAATGTCCGATTTAAAAATAATAGAATCGGCCAAGTCTAACCCCACCCCACAGGAAGAAAAAAATAATGAAAAACTATGCTAAAAAATATTTAACAGGCTATGTTATATCGGCATTTGACAAAAGATATGGAACATGTAAATTTGTGTGATATTCTGTGGTACATACACCTGTAACAGTAATTGTTTTTGTGCAACTTTTTGCAGATTCAAATGACAATTGAACAGTTGAGTACTTTCATATGCGTATTCTAATTAGTCTCAGGGGCTGTTTACTTGATCCCGATTTGCTGGGATGGAATTAAGGTGGAATGATTTTGATCACTATAGGCGTAGTGTAGGTTGTTATTTATAGCACAAATTCGGACAAACAAACTGAAATTGACTTTCAAATGCCGACTGCACTTCGAATGAGCTATATTCTATTGTTACAGTAAACCCGCAAGAATATAATTGTGGGAATATTCAGACAAACTACACTTGTGAGGTCAATTGGGATACATGCTATTAAAACGCTGCATGGTTAAAAGAACTCAAATGTTGTCGTCGAGAAGATCGTAGTTCAAGAAGATTATTCGGCTGCTTAATTGAAAACCTTTCGTGTACAATTATACAAAAATCTATCACTAGAAAAATAATCAAGATTTTCTGAATCGTGCACCGTGACTTATTTCAATACATCAAAATCATCCCGGTTCACACCAAACACCTGCAATTCAGCTAAATGTTGCAATTCATCCCGGCGCAGAACGCGTCATGTGGATGCGCAGTCGCGAGACTCTGAATTCGCCCGTTATTGTATTGACACCGGCATCACCTGCTTCAAGATAAGAGTTGATGAAAGTTGAAAAGCAAGAGTTTGCATGAGAGTGTTCTCAACTCTATGAGAGTTGATGAGCGTTGACTGGATATATTACCAATTTGAACCAGTTGATGAGAGTTGGCGGGTCAAATGCGAGCGAGACTTGCAACTTTCACCAACTCGTGTCAATTTCGAGCGTTGTTTCACTGGGGATTAAGCAATGCAGCTATGTCATTTCGGTAGTCATTCTTGTATTTACACAAAAACTGACTATTTCGTCTGTTCGTCTGGAAAATTCTTCTTGAAAATTCTATGATCCCTCAGCCAGCCTGACGCCTTGACGGGTGATCACTTTCAATCTTTATAATCGAAGCCATTGTTGTCAAAATTTCACGACGAATGAATATTTCATTTAAAACTTCATGGGGAGTGAAATTAGGTAGATCAAACAAAACAACTTTACATTATTGCACGCACATATGAGTCGCATTGTATATCTTCATTTATTTTCATTAATGCTCATTTAACTGAACTTTATAAAATAGTCGTTTATTCTTCTTGATTATTTAGTGAGAATATTGTTTCGATGTATCGCTGTATTAATGATTAATGGCTCCAAAAGTAAGCCGTAGTATACCTCTGTTTAATAGAGTCAGAACACACGGCATACCGCCGTGTCCGAATATCGCGGCTCAAACACAGTATATTGCTACCAAAGCATGCATAATTCTTCCATAGTTTTTCTCAAAAATAGATCCCGTAGTAGCTGTATGGCGTTTTTTAACGCATCGTCAAGTTCAACGCAGGTGGCGTTTCGCCTTCGATGGCCAACATCTTCCATAAACGAAATCCTATACTCGTTTTCTTCTACAAGCAATTGTCTCGTCTTTTCGACCGCAATTTTAGCCCTTCTTTCATTGGGAGGCGGCGAAGACGGGTACACATCCGCGTAGAGTCTTAGGTCGTCTGGAATCGTGCTAAATTGTGGAAATGGAGTTTCTGATCCACGCTCATTGTCGCTATATCCATCATCACTTGATACTATTTCACTTAGGGTACTGTATATCGCATCAGGCCCCAAAGGACCTGGTTTTTCGTCACTTTGCTTTTTGCCATCCGACTTCAAAGTGTCGGAGCGCTGAGGTTCGGTTATATTTTGAGTTTCAACTAAATTTACTTCGATTGTAGGAAGTACAGAGTCCGGTATATGAATCGCAAAACTCTCCGAACTAATCTTCTCTGAATCGCCCACCGATGTTTTAATTAAACTTGCATTGTCAACAACTGTTTCCGAATTTGATACAATGTCCTTCGATACATTTTCGACCTCCGTACTTTGTGGCTGTTTCTTTACCCTCGGTCGACGAGTAGAGCGTTTGTGCTTTCGTTGGTTGCTTGGAGCATTAGGAACATTAACCGTTGGGGGAGCCGAAGGGACAAACTTTTTCCCAATCGGTGGCAGGACAGTGTAAACACGCGGAAACGAAAACGTCGAATCGTCTTTGGGAATATTCCTGTTTGTGTCCGTTAAAGTTCCCGAATTTTCTAACCCGAACGAGTTGAAGTTTATTCGGGGCAGGTTGCAATCCTGGCTTGATTTCAAATCAGTATTTCCATACGAGGACCTGCTATTGTGCTTGTCGTTGTAACTTGTAGCAATCGGAGGCAATATCGACCTGCGATTTGCAAGAGAATTCACCTGCATGCCAGTCGCGTTCGGATTTAGACCGTTCGCCATGACATCGTTGTGTAAAATCATGTAGAAAGCGGATGTAGAAGAGTTGCATACAACTTTAATCTTCTTCGTGTATAGCTGTTATTTTATAGCTGTGAATTTTGCATCTCAACGCAATTAAATGTGTCTCCAATCGTTCAACTAGCTAAAATTGTTTCCACATCATTAGGTTCGCTATCGAACCAGGAATTAAGCGCTGCATCACCCCTAGCACATACTTGAGTAGCCTTCCCGAATTTCTATTCGCTGTTCTATGCGAACATATAATACAACATTTCTTCATTTCAAGCCCATTCTGCATTCACCAAAGTTTTAGCAACGTACTCAGCTTCGAGGGCCTCCTGTTAAGAAATATCAATTCGATATACTGAGCTTATACTTCATAAAATTACAAAATTACACTGTTGCCATAGCGGGGGTAGTGCCAAGCAATTTGTACTGTTTTCGACCTAATGTTATTCGCTACGGCGCCTACATTACGCTATGACTGTCATTCATTAGAAATTCATGAACAATTAACACGGCTTGTACATATGCCAATACACCTGGCGATAGATAAACTACACAAATGCAAATGATGTGTATTGGATGCAGTTGACATACTACTTACATTTGCCCGTAATTTTAACTGACAACTAACGAAATATTTTAAATGATAGTTGGCAGACTATAAAACCGCAATTTCGGACTGAACTGTTGAAGATCGAGAGTGACAACCTACCGAATATAGTGCTGAATTTTTAATTTACATATCACATACAAAGCAGTCCCATATAAAAAGGTATATTCGATTCTATTTAAAAGTGCATTAATTTTTCGTTAGGGTAATTGTTGAAATTGCACTTGCAGATATCACCCTGATATTGTGCAATGATGATAATGCATATTGCTTTTCAAGTGTTTTCGGTAATATCAAAGGGTGCTTACGCTAAAGCCCTGGGTAAAAATAGTAACCGAACAGAGAATAGATCACTTTTTATAAATGCTTGTAAATTAAGGTTATTCATTTGACCTGGTCTTGCCTGTTATAACGTCAAGCGCAGGGCTAACAAGGAAAGATTGCCGGAAAAACGTTTGAAAATTTTGATCTTTCCAGTTGAATGTTTTCCCATTTGCTCACCCATGGATGGGAAATGATCCGAAGAAATTCAATTCAGAAATTTGTTTCCCAACGACGTGATTTATGTTGCAAATACAATGTTCATGGTTTGCCCAGATTCAGAAATATGGCTAGGAAACAATGTTCCCTCGTTTGTCCACCTAGGCTTTGGGAAACATGGCTAGTAAACAATGTTTCTTGGTTTGCCAACCTTTGGGAAACATGCTAGGGAACAATGTTTCCTGGCTTGCCACCTTTGGGAAACATGGCTAGAAAACAATGTTTCCTGGTTTGCTCACCTTCAGGTCAGAAAACATGGCTAGGAAACAATTTCTCACATGTATTGTGTGAGACACGCGCATTTGGCATCTATCGCACGCCCATACACACAACTCCTTTTTCCTCGAACATTTCAATAACGATCTTTATGATATTTCTTAGACATTTTACTCAATTAATGGCTGATGGTCCATTTGCACTTGCAACTTTTTCTTCGATTTCTAGTGCGATTTTCTTCTTCTGATGCATAAATGTGAACGACCAGATTGAGTTATGAATGTTCAGTATGCTCATCTGAACATTCATGACTCATCCGTTATATTTTTTACATCCATCAGAGGAAAATCGCACCTAAAGTCAGCCCTTAAAAGCGAACGTATTCTAGACCATTTGTTTTTGTGTTGACCACAACAACAGAAGATAAAGAGTGCTACAATTTCAATATTTTCAATCACAACTTGTATTTTTGCATGTATATTAATTTTAAGATTGAAGTTTGAGCGTTTACTGTTGGTTTCGTTTCTTAAAACTCACAAATGGTGGAAAATTTATTTCTGTTGTTTGAAAATGTTGATGGGCATGTTACTCGAGAACTTGAGCGTCAATGCTGTTTTTGAACTAGCTGGAGGGTGAGTAGTCACATAGTAAGGTACGACACTAATCCTCCAGCAATTCAAAAACAGCAATGACATTCGAGAGAAGCTCAGATTTAATTTCCACTCATTGAGTGTGAGCGAGCTTTTAGAATACGAGCGTAAATCTACAGACAATATTTCTGAAGAAATATTTCAAAATTTATAAAAAAACCTGTTAGGAAGTTTGCTTGAAGTAGAATTTTCAAAGTCCCCTCCAACAGGCAAAACAAGAACATAACTTTTGGAGCAATCCCCCCCCCCCCCGGAATCGGGCTTAGAAAAACAAAAATAGATAATGGGGACCAATAGACAATTCCCATTATGGACTAATCTTAGGGGCTGGTCAGAAAGTAAAAGCGGGGGTGGGCTGGGAAAATCAAATATTTGGTATCTGCAATTTTGATAGCCATCCCTTAATAGCTGCTCGAAAATGTGTAGCCCACCCTTAAATTGGTGCTGAAAAATTATGACCCACCCTTTCAGAAAGGTGAAAGATACCAGCGTCCATTTTTCTGTCGCCAAATAATTCTGTGTTACAATACTCACTAGCTATTTAAGTGGTGCAATTAAATACAGAAAGGTCTTTCTTTGATGGAAATTCGCATGCATGCTGCAGTATCTTTCAGCTCATAATTAGAGAACTTTAGTTTGACATTTACGGCTAACTCCAAACCGCTAACGATAATTGTGATTTAACTACGCTCTCTTAGAAATTACACTAATTTTGTTACATAATAAACATCCTGCACAAAGCTCGTGACATTTAGCAGTAATATCAGAAAATCAGTGGGATTCAAGCTCGACCGGTGTGGATATGCACTCAGAGTAACATCGCAAACAAATTATTCACCTGAGTACACAGCACCAACGCAGAGAAAAAAAGGAAAAAAAAAAAAAAAAATCAGAAAATCAGTTAGCAACTATTAGCCTCAGGGACGCCGGAACGATGTGAAGGGGAGCAGATTTTCGTGAAAGGGCACTTTTGAATTGATATATACTGAGAGATGTTTCCCAGTGTCCGCCACTGATTAGCCAAGACACTAAATTCAGCTTTTAAGTTTGAGGTTAACGTTTGCGGTATAAATTCTACACATGGACCCTGATACATTTTATTTCTATTTTTGTAACATAAATTTTAATACACGTGCCCTTGAAAAAATTCTGCATATTTTACATGGCCCACCCTTATGATTGCAATTAACTGTCGATGACTCACCCCTTCAACCGTGCTCAAAAATAGTGACACACCCCTTATTTTTCCCAGCCCACCCCCCCCCCCCTTATACTTTATGACTGGTCCCTTAGCAAAAAAAGTATATTCCCGGAAAGAACATACTAAAATGCGGAAATAAAAATATAGCCTTGCAAAGTTCGCAAATTTTTGATTACTCATTTTAGTATGCTCTTTCTAGCCGTGATTTATTTGCATCTCTTTGCCTATTTTTAAAATTAATCTATAATGGGATTATGGGAATCGCCTATTTAGTAAACATAAGAGACTTTACTTGGCTTCCATTTATGAATAATAATATTAAAGGTCTATAAACATTGTTATTTGTTGTTAAGTTGTTTTGTGATACATTTTAAAACTACTAATGTTTTTTCATAGTAGTAAATCTTTTTCAAAGCCCCTTTCTTTCACTCTCTCTGTATTTCTTCAAAGCCCCTTTCAGGTTTTAAAATTTAAAGGCCTCCCAGTTTCTCCTCAACTCCCCTGTACAATAAATAATGAGCGGTCCTAAGGGTCCTGAATAATTTATAGTTCGCTTGTGTTGGCTTGTGAATATGCTTATACCAAGATACAGTGGCGTAACTACTATGGGCTCAGACCGTGAGAACCCGGGGGCCCCAACCTAAATGGGGGCCCCCAGGCTTAGGCAATAGAGCAAAAACATTGGTCAGGGCCTCTGATATGTTACAATGTAGTTTTATGACCATCAGAATTCTGTAAAATCTCTCCCCAAAGCCCAGGAAATGACATTTCAGAGAGTCTAAATTCAAAAATTTTCCGGATAAGCATGCCCTGGACCCCCTAGAAATTTCGTGCATATACGGCGCTCGACTCGTGCCTTTGGCACTTCTACTAGGGGGGCCTTCGAAAATTTTGAACCGGGGGCCCCCTGATATAACGTTACGCCACTGCCAAGATAGACATGTTCGTCAGACGGATGATTTAAGTTGTTGTCTTAGCCTTAGGTAGTGCCAATAATTGCCAATAATATAAACAAACTTTCGTTGGTAGGGATACAACTACCTGAAAAATATAAGGAGAATTTCGACGTTTCGAGCGAAAGCCCTTCGTCTAGAGTTACTAGCAAAGTTCTAGTAGCTCCAGACGAATGATCTTCGCTCGAAACGTTGAAATTCTCTTTATATTTTTCAGGTAGTTGTATCCCTACCAACGAAAGCTTGGTTTAAGTTTAGCTTTATAGTACGTGTCAAATTGCACAGCGGAAAATATTCAAACATTTCTAGATTACAAAACGGTATCAGTATAGAATATGGCAGACCACCAAATAAAAAATTAATTCAAGATACTGTGAGATATTGCTTACCTAAGTGTGACACATCAGAAAATACGCAAATTAATACACTTCTTTCCTTTGCCGTATATTATTCATTGCAGCGCATATAAAAATAACTAGGTTACCCACAGGGCAGTAATGCTGCCTTTGACAGCAAAAGACAAACTACAGGGTCACAGAACAGGGTGTTGAACGAGTCCTTCAGAAATATCCTATTATTGTTTAGCCTGCATGGCAGGCGGTTCCTAAAATTGGGCAAGCCTGGGAAATACCGCCTGCCATGCAGGCTAATTATTGTTATCCTTGTTAACCCATTTATTGACAGTACCCTACCACTGACTGAGTATTAAAAATCGTCTGGCGTTGGACAGGGTAAATACTAAAGTAGGGGTCATTACTGTGCTGATGAATTAACAAGAGCCATTGGCAGATAGGTTTGTTAACCCATTTACTGGCAGTACCCGGCCTATACCACTGACGAGTAAAATCTTCTGGCGCTCGACAAGGGAAGGGCGCATTGCCAGCTAATGGGTTAAACAAGGAAATGTAAACAAGCTATCAGTGTGACATCGATAGTAGTCGATATAGTTTATATATCGATATAGTTTATATATTTATATACTCGGAATATTGATTTCTCGGTATATACAAAATTATTTTAAAGTATAACAACCAGCGAACACGTAAGGCACTAACTACCCTGCGCGGCTGCTCGCAGACTATATAACGACATATATATGTTATCTGTCCTGTCCGTCCGTCATTCATCCGTCCGTCCATATCCGCGTTTTATCCTAACCCGTTTTTAAAACACAAAGTTTGCATTTAATTAGGCAGTGCGGTTCGTCATGATCAATATTTTGAAAAGCGGCCAATTAGACCAGGGGTTAAAGGGCAAAGACAATGACATGCAGGTGACATTTAACATTGCATTTAACATTAAACACTAATTAAAATTTGCGTGTTTAATAGTGTTTATCAAAGAAAGCAAAAATATATACAAGACAATCTCACATGTGGAGTTTTTTCACTTACAGTACGTACTGCCTTGTGATGCAGTACAAGTATAAATACAAATGACAAAGCATTTGTAAATCCTAAAACATAATTAAATCATACGGCACATTTAAGATTTTAATATCGTATTTCAGCCGCGTTTATACTGTTTGGCGCATTCGCTGCGTTATATTCATTTACATGTATATACACAGAAAGCATGTCATTGTCCTTGCAGACCATAGGCAAAAAGCATTTGTCAACCATGCACATACCAAATTTAAGCAATCGTTAAATCATATACATGTTATGGAAAGATTATGGAAATAATGTTGAATGAAAGCTAGCATCGCGTATAATATTATAAAAGCACCGCATATAGTGCTCGAACCACTGCGTATAATTGCAAAAGCATCGCGTATATAAATGGTGAAAGCACCGCGTATAATGGCGAAAGCACCGTGTATAATGCCAAAAGCACCGCCATTATACGGCGGTGCTTTTGGCATTATACACGGTGCTTTCGCCATTATACGCGGTGCTTTAATTCACCATTTATATACGCGATGCTTTTGCAATTATACGCAGTGGTTCGAGCACTATATGCGGTGCTTTTATAATATTATACGCGATGCTAGCTTTCATTCAACATTATTTCCATAGTCTTTCCATGACATGTATATGATTTAACCCAACAAAATGCCGTTTGATCACTTTAAGCCAGCTATGGCTTTCCATAAAAGAAGACCAAAGATGAAACATGATCACATTGCCTGTTTGCCTTATGCCTGACCGCGCTGCACCACGGTTAAATTCACTGGTACCGTCATGCAATGCGCCAAATAGAAAATTTTGATTTCGACCCACAAAACAAAATTAGGATCTGCTGCCTTGCTCGCTCGCTTCAGGCTCGCTCGCTACGGCAGCAATTAGCATTTCCGGCGTCTCTCCTTTCATACCCTGCGAATTTTTCGGCATGCGGCAAAATTTCCGCTTTATTATACTTCATATTCTTCATATCAACAGTTTGAGAAAATATTTTAATCATTTTTAAAAACAAAATTGTTGCTTATTTCGATTTATAATGATATTTGTGTGTATTTTATGATTTTCGCCCACAGCCGAAGGCTTTAAGAGTTTAAGGCCAAGTAAAAAAAAATTAGTAGTTTCTCGTCCCCGCCCGCATCCTTTTTCCCTTCCGCATGGATTTTTTATTTTATTTTTTTTTATATTCGAGCCTTTCAAAGAATTTCCACTTACATATTTCGGCCATTTTGCTCCTTTCGGCCATTTTCCTCCATCGTTTGCCTTCGGAACTTTTCGTTAACTCTCGCTTGCTGTTCGGTACTTCGACCCGCCATACGCCCCGCTGTCTTACAGCTTACCGGGTAAACTTTTAAGAGCAATATTTGAAGGTTTAACAAAAAAAACGCCCGCGTTCTCATTTTTTTTCAAAATTTGGACGAGAAACTACTAATTTTTTTTTACTTGGCCTAAACGAGTTAACCGGTATTATAAAAATACCGGTTTTTCTCCGGTCTTTTGTGTGGAAAATGTGAAAATATGACAACGTAGCGATGGTGTTTATCCAGAAGCGAAACTCCGGCTTTAATGTCAATATACAGATTATTCCGTGAAAAATCAAGAGAATTATGGAACGAAAGTTTATTTTATAATTTGACATTAATATGATTTAAGAAAACAAGAGGTCAAAAAACGTCAGATGTTATTGATTCGCATGGAAAAATATGAACTGTGCCTTGTGGCTCGAAGACATTGCGCAAGCAGCATACACGTTTAAAAATTGAGGTACTCAGTAAACATACGCATTTGGATACAAAATAATTACGCAAATACATCTGCTCTGTTCTAGAACGCCTAGAACATTTGGAACACTGTTCTGCTCTGACTGTTCTGGAACGATATGAAGAGTGCACACGGTGTTCTGGAACAATGTTTAATTTATTGTATATATGCGTGCAACCATGCATTACTATATCATTAGTTATTCGCATAATAAATCGTATAATGATAAATATTCCAGGTTTTATGTAGATCGGCGGTCGGACAGCGATCATTTGAACACCGAGCAGTAGTCTGTATCTCTCTAGAATTCTCTATACCTAGTAGTATTACTGAACATGATAATTGTAAAAACTTTAATTTAAAATAATATAATTTTTTATAACTACTTGCTTGAACTGTTAAAGTGCACCTAACCTCAATTATTTTAACATCTCATTCCTAAGAATCTTTGAAATGATATTATAACTTATTTTGAAGATTTTCGTTTGCGGTTTGCACACTTTGTCTTTGAGTTATTTCAGTTTTATTGACATGCAAATGTACGGAATTTACGTCACATATAACTAATGACTGATCAAAGAATGTAATAAGGTAGAGTTAAATATCATGAAAATGATGAAATAAAAAGGCTACTGAAATGGTGTTTTACATAGGTATGTAATCCTCCCACAACTCCAAACTTCATTTTAATGAATTAAACTCGATAGTGAATACGACTGATACAAGCTTTTACTTCAGGGGCCGGTTGTATAAAAACGTAGTTAGCGCTAACTGCAGTTAAAAAGTAGTTAACTCTTTTTCGTTCGCTGCTGAAATAACCAGGGGCCGTTGTATAAAACTCTTAATCACTTTTTTAATCACTATTTTGTAGTTAAATAGTGATTAACTCTCAAATACGCGCTTTTTATTGGATGACGTTTCCACTAACTATAGTTAACTTTAATCACTTTTTTATACAATCGGCCCCAGAGCTTTTACTTTAAATCATTAGCTATGCATTTGTGACGTAAATTCAGGATATTTGCTTGCCAAACAAACTGAAATATCTCAGAAACAAAGTGAGCAAACAAAAATGTTCAAAATAAGTTATTATATCATTTCAGAAGTTCTTAAAGAATGAGGTTATAAAAATAGTTGAGGCTAGGTGCACTTTAACGAAAAATGAATTTTATCTTATACCATCGATTTTATAGACTGTAAATTAAATACATAATAGAATAATTTAGACATAATTGTACATGTAAATTAATCTGAAAAACCAATGTTTGGCGATTTAATTTAACATATATGCTATCGGCAATGATTTGCTGTTATTTGTATATCTAAGTATGTTTTTGTAACGTTTTTACTCGTTGATTCAAATAACATATAATAAGTGTGTGTCAATATATAGCGGTTATAACCCTTAAAAATAACACTCTATGAAGTGTGTATTGGATACACAAAATATGTCGCCTCCATTTCCAATCACGTGAAAATGGGCAGTGTCACGTATTTCTGTTCTAGCTGCCCCTACTTTGAAGTTGGGGCAGCCAAAACAGTTCCGAACAGTCATGTGAACGTGTCATAAATGCCATAAAGTGACTAAAATCCGGAGTACACGAACAGTAAATGGAGCCGGAGCCCCCGTTTATTGCTTTCTTTAAGCCTACCTCGCTTGTTAGAGGTTAGGGGCGGGGTTGGGGTGGGAGACAGGGATCAACACTGATACATTATAATAAGGGTCACACGAAATATATACCGTGTTCAGCACTTTTTTCCGCTGGATTGTGTGTTCAGCTCCCTTTGCGGACTCATTTTATCCGTATATGGAACTCGTGACCATATTTGGCGGGATGACGTTCTGAGAGGTTACTCTACTTCATCCATTTTTTGATTTGGTTCTAAAGTCCCCTGTTGCTCTTGTATGTCCACGGCTGTTTCGTCTTCGGCATTATTCTCATTGGCCAATGTAGTGTCCTTAGATACAGTATCGTATTACATCTTAAACTAATTACCTTATGCTTGTATATAATAGTTATTTCTTAATATCACATTACATTATTATTGCACACAAGTGCGTGCGTGTGTTCGATTCGAGGTTATAATATAAACACAACATCTGGCGACGAGGATACTTAAACAAAAAACGAAGTTTACGAATCCATCGCTTCTGTACTGCGTACACCACTTCTATAATCCAGATATCTACTGAACAGTCCTTCGACGCAAGGAAATCACGCCAAATTCCACGACAGACATTGCGAATTTGCGGTCAATATCAAGCACGAATCAACAGCGCCGCGCCACAACATTCAGTCCGTATGGCTACATCACTACCCGTTTTTCCACCGTTTGACGTTCACCTTGACCCTAATGCTGGTCCACGTTGGACCAAATGGCTTACTCGCTTTGAACGCTTAATTGTTGGCATGAATATAACTGATGCTACCCAGAAACGAGCGTTGTTATTACACTACGCTGGCCCAGATGTTGACGATATTTTTGAAACACTACCCGACACGGGTGAAGACAAAGATTATAAAAAAGCTGTAGAATGTTTAAACACGTATTTCGTTCCGAAAGTCAACATGGTCTACGAGGAATATCAATTTCGTCAGGCAAAACTGACAGCGCTCGAATGAAAACCTAGCTTCGTATCATACCCGGCTTAGACAGCTTGCTAAACACTGCGGTTTTGCTGACGTTGACAAAGAAATTCGCACACAAATTGTCTTCAGCTGTACCTCTCACAAGCTTAGACTACGTGCCCTTCGCGAGGACCTCAGTCTTACAGCCCTTCTCGAAGCCGGTCGTGTAGCTGAGATCACTGATCGACAAGCCAGAGACATTCAACCTACCAATACTGACCAAAGCGTCAATGCCCTTCCCTCACGTAACAAACCATATCCTGTCCACCCGGATCCGAATGCTCCGCCCCACACTCCCAACAATCAACGACCACACACTCATTCTCTCTGTCGAAATTGCGGCGGACCGTTTCCTCATGCTATTTCCTGCCCTGCCAACGGGAAAACGTGTCGTTCTTGTGGCAAAAATGGACATTTTGCCAAAGTTTGTCGCTCCAGACCCCAGCAACGCCCTCGTTTTGTCCAACAAATAGCTGATGATCCTGAGCAAGACCCTGCCTATACCGTTGTTATCCACTCCGAGCCGCAAGTCCTCAACACCTTTTCGCCATCCAGTGCGCCCCTCCGCCCCTCTCCATCTTGCATCGTTAACATTGGTGGCCAGCCCATCTTTGTCCTTGTCGATTCCGGTGCTTCTGCAAACCTCCTTGATGAAGCGACCTACAATTCCATCACCCATAACACGCGACTCTCTGCCATGTTAAACCCTCCCACCACCAAAATATACTCCTACGGCTCCACCACTCCTTTACCTTTACTCGGAAGTTGGTCCACCTCTGTTCGTCATAAGTCCACAACTGTTAATGCTACGTTCCACGTCACAAAAGGCAACAGTGGCAATCTTCTCAGTTGCACTACCGCCCAACAACTCAACCTATTAACCCTTAACGTTAATTCCACCATGTCTGCTCAAACCATCCTCCATGCCTTCCCTCATCTGTTTGACGGCATTGGCCAGGTTAAAGGGAAAGAAATCAAGCTCCATATCTCAAACACTGTAACCCCAAAGCAACAGCCACAACGCCGCATTCCTTTCCACGTACGCAAAGACGTTGAGCAAGAACTGAAACGCCTCGAACAGCTCGACATCATTGAAGCCGTTGACGGGCCAACGCCATGGGTAAGTCCCATTGTGGTGGTACCCAAGAAATCAGGTGAAATACGTATATGTGTTGACATGCGTGAAGCCAACAAGGCAATCGGAAGAGAAAAGCACCTCATGCCAACCTTAGATGACCTCATCGCCGACTTGAACGGAGCGTCCGTTTTTAGCACCCTTGATCTTGCTTCCGGTTACCACCAGCTAACCCTAGCCCCAGAAAGTCGTCACATCACCACCTTCAGCACCCACGTTGGGCTACGTCGATACAAGCGCCTGATGTTTGGTATCAACGCTGCATCCGAGATATTCCAGAACGCCATCGCTGAACTGCTTGCTGGACTACCCGGATGCAAGAATATCTCTGATGATATTATTGTGTACGGAAAAGACCAACTCGAACATGATCTTAACCTCCAAGCTGTCCTTCAACGCCTCTCAGATTACAACGTGCGCTTAAACAAGGACAAATGCCACTTTTCTCAGTCCCAAGTGTGTTTCTATGGTCATATCTTCAGCGCTAAAGGAGTCCAAGCCGATCCTGCGAAAATCGACTCCATCCAACAAGCCCGCGCTCCTCAAAACGTCAGCGAAGTTAAGTCTCTGCTTGGTTTGTCCCAATACGTCTCTCGATTCATCTCCGACTACTCTACTATCACTGCTCCACTACGTGCTCTCACTCGAACTGACGCCGAGTGGAAATGGACGACCGACGAACAAACGTCCCTCAACAACCTGAAAGCAGCGCTAACGGGACAGAACGTAATGTCCTACTTTGATCAAAACAAGCCAACTGAAATCATCGTCGATGTCAACCCTGTCGGTCTCGCTGCCCTTCTCGTTCAAGATGGAAAAGTCATCAGCTACGCCAGTCGCGCTTTATCTGACGTCGAAAGTCGTTACTCGCAGACGGAACGCGAAATGTTAGCCGTCGTTTGGGGAGTTGAACACTTTCATCTTTACGTCTACGGCTCACATTTTCAGATCATCACGGATCATAAACCTCTTCTCGGCATCTTCAAGACCCAGAAACCTGCAACACCGCGCATGGATCGATGGAAACTCCGCCTCATGCCTTATAATTGCCAGTTACAATATCGCCCTGGGAAAGACAACCCCGCTGACTTCATGAGCCGCCATCCCAAACCAGTAAATTTCATAAACGAAACTGAGAACTTAGCTGAACTTTACGCAAATTATGTTTGCTCGAATGCCATTCCCAAAGCCATGACTCGTGAAGAAGTCAAACTTGAAACCAAGCTGGACCCTCTCCTCCAAAAAGTAGCCACCGCGATTTCCCTCAACAACTGGACCGATCCAACTGTCGAACGCTACCGCCGTTTCCAAGACGAATTGATGGTCTGTGACGAAGTTATCCTCCGTGGAAACCGTATTGTTCTCCCACAGTCCCTGCACAATCGAGCCATCGAGTTAGCCCACCTTGGCCATCAAGGCATTGTTAAAACAAAGCAACTCCTACGCGAAAAAGTCTGGTTTCCAGACATTGACAAAATGGTTGAAGCCAACGTCAAGATGTGTTTGCCCTGTCAAGCCTCTACCCCAGGAACGTCTTCACCTCCAGAACCACTGAAACCCTCCCCGCTCCCAGAGAAAGCGTGGACCAATGTAGCAGTTGATTTCGTTGGACCATTCCCCACAGGCGAATACCTGATAGTCGTGATTGATGAATACAGTCGATACCCCGAAGTCGAAATTCTCACCACAACATCCGCGAAAGCCGCAATTCCAAAGCTTGATGCCATATTCTCCAGACAAGGCATCCCTGAGATTCTCAAGTCAGATAATGGCCCTCCATTTAATGGTGAAGAGTTTGAGAACTTTGCTAACCACCTCGGTTTTAAGCACCGCAAGATAACCCCATACTGGCCAAGAGCCAACGGCGAAGCTGAACGCTTCATGAAAACTATCGAGAAAGCAATTCGAGCTGCCACTGTTGAAGGTCGGAACTGGAAACAAGCCATGTATACCTTCCTTTGCCAGTATCGTGCCACACCACATATCACCATCTCCGTATCCCCCAGCGAAGCACTAAATAACCGAAAGCTAAAAACTCACCTTCCAGATTCCCCATCAACCACAAGCAACTCCGAGAAAGATGAGGAGATACGTAGTCGAGACGAAAAGAACAAATCAACCATGAAATCATACAGCGACAAACGAAATCGTGCCAAGCCAAACAACATCACCCTCGGCGACACTGTCCTCCTACGACGACCGAAATTGAATAAACTGTCCACACCATTTGACCCTGAGCCCTTCCACGTTGTAGCAGTTAAGAACTCGATGATCACCGCAAGAAACAGGCTCAGAACAGTAACGCGCAATTCCTCCTTCTTTAAGAAAATACCTCATCTCCCTGTTCATCTCGAAACCTCCGACGACGAAGACCACCCACCTGAAACAAACACCCAACCTTCACAACCGCCTTCGCCACCACTGAGGAGATCCTCTCGACAACCAAGACAGCCGGAACGCTATGGTTATGCGAACGCAACAATATATACATTTTGAAACGTAGCACAATTTTAGTTTATTGACAACTACGAACTGATAATCGTTAAAGGTGATCTACAGTCCGATCTGCGCATGTGCACAAATGAGCCCACTTTTTATGATACAAACAGTTTAACTATGTTTTGAGTTCTTGAAAAGCCTAGTTGTTGTTTCTTGATCATTTATTACACTCTAGAAGCTTGAAAATATAAATAGTTGTCGAATAAAGCTCAATATTTTGGACACAAAAATGTAAACAAAGGCTTTGTTTACATACGGACTGTAGATCACCTTTAACTAACATTTTTAGATTTAAAAGAAAAAACATTTTATAAAGAAGGGGAGGGATGTAGTGTCCTTAGATACAGTATCGTATTACATCTTAAACTAATTACCTTATGCTTGTATATAATAGTTATTTCTTAATATCACATTACATTATTATTGCACACAAGTGCGTGCGTGTGTTCGATTCGAGGTTATAATATAAACACAACAGCCAAGGCTGGAATATCTGAAACTGGTGGCGAGATCTTGAGTGTCAGTTATGTTCTGCGGCAAGTAACTGATCGATGTGTCTCTTCCAGTTAAGGTCCGGTTCGAGCACGCACAATCCTTGAATCCACTTTTCCTTCCCTCTGTAATTTCACGTACATTACCAGACATAGCACCTTTGGGTTTGGCTTGGCTGACTTGTTTGCCTATAACTTTGCTATAATATGCTTCTGAATATCCGGTTTGATCAAGTCTAACCGTGTGTGTAAATTTCGTCCCATGAACAGAGTTGCTGATGTTTCACCAGTAGTGCAGTGTGGTGTGTTTCTATATTTCATTAAGAATTTCGATAGTTTGGTCTGCGTGAAGTCTGGGTCTTCCTTCATTGAAGTCTGAGATTGTTTTATGGTTTGAATGAACCTTTCTGCTAAGCCGTTAGTAGCTGGATGATATGGTGCTGAAGTTATGTGTCAGTTTAAAACCGTTTTTCTTTAGAAACAGCTGGAATTCTTCTGCAGTGAATTGAGGTCGTTATGCTAACCAGTTGTTCTGGTAACCCATTTCGAGCAAACACTGTTCACAGAGCTTCGACAGTTTTAGAGGTGTTTTAGAGCGCATACATGATTGTTACCTCTGGCCATTTCGAATAAGCGTCCACGACCACTAAAAACATCATTCCCAGAAATGGTCCTACAAAATCAACATGAATGCGTTGCTGGGGGGGTAGATGGCCACTCCCATGGGTGTGATGGCCACTCCCATTTGGGTGCATGTTGAACCCGCTAGCAAACACTGCATTCTTTTGCTAGCCTTCAGCGGCGGCGGAACAGATTTCATTCTGGGGGGTCTAAATTTTTTCGGCGACCTCCCCCCCCCCCGCGTCGCTTTTTTTCGGACTTATATCTAAAAATTTTTTCCGAAATAGACTTTTTTTAAACAAAATATTGCAAATTTGTCCCGTCATACCTAAATTTTCAAAACATAACCTCCATTTTTCCATAATTATCAAACTTTTTTCCAAAAATTCAAATTTTCTGGGGGGGCTAAGCCCCCCCACTTTTACTTCTGGGGGGGCTTTAGCCCCCCTAGCCCCCCTGTTCCGCCGCCCCTGCTAGCCTTTCAATCTTCAGATCAATTCCTGGCCACCAGACGTACGTCTTGCCAGAGCTTTCATTCTGAGCAAACCAACATGACTTTCATGTAATACTTGTAATACTTTGCTTCTTAACTTTGTGGGAATGACAACTCTGCTCCCCCACATAATACATCCTTGGTGCATAGTTAGTTCGTTTCTTCAAGAATAAAACGGTTGCAGGTTTGAATCTTTATTTTCATGCCAGCCTTTCATGACATGCTCATACACTTGGCCGAGGGTAGAATCTGGGTGGGTTCCTTTGCGTACATGCTGGCAAGTGACATGCAATATGTTGAACTGTGACACATGAAATGCCTCAGCCGGGTCAACAGACTGAATTTCTTCAGTTGTTGCTCGAGGTAGACGGGACAATCCATCTGCATTACAATGCTGTGTTGAACTACAGTGTTCAATCTCGTAGTAAAACCCTGAAAGAAATAGTACATATTGTTGGAGTCAAGCAGCAGTTGTTGCTGGTTGCCTTGGTTGGACTGAAAATTACTGTCAATGGTTTATGATCTGTTCGCAGGGTGAAATGTCGTGCAAATATGTAAGTATGGAATTTCTTCACACCCTATACTAAAGCCAATGCTTCTTTATCTAGCTGAGAATAATGTTTTTCAGTTTTTTCCCTGACCTTGAAGCATAAGCTATAGGTCTTTCAGTATTATCACCCATGACTTGTGTTAAAACTGCCCCATCCCATACAGAGAAGCATCGCATTCTAACTTGATTGGGCGTTGAGGGTCATAATGTGCAAGAACTTACTTCCTCAGATGCAATTAACTCCTTTGCTTTCAGAAAAGTAAGCTGGCATTCCGAGGTCCATTTTCACCATCTTTTTCGATCAACTCAGGTCTAGTGGTTGAAGTAAGGTAGAATGGTTTGGAAGGAAATTGTGCATGGCAATAATTAATAAAACGAACAAAGGAACGAAATTGGGAAACATTCTCAGGACGTGGTGCATTTATCACAGATCAACGCTCATATATCCCGTTCCCCTTTGCGCGGCTATAATATACCATAGCATCCACTTTCTGTTGGGACTTTTTAGACCCAGCTTGCTGACCTCATGACCTCAATTCGTTCTTTGAAGAACTCACACTCACTGCTGTTGGACCATGTTTACTAAGTCGGCTGAGAACTTCTACTAGGTCGTCAAGATGCTCTTGGTCGGTTGGAACAGAAATGATCGTCATCAAGGAAAAATTGCACATGGGGAATCCCTTCCAATATCTGATCCATAGTTTGTTGCCAGATTGCGGAGGAAGATGCTACACCAATACAAGCCGATTGTAGTAGAAACTACCTTTGTGGGTATTAATTTTTAGTAATTTCCTTGATTCTTCTTCCACTTCCATCTGTAAATATGCCTGTCGCAGATCAATCTTGCTGAATTTTTGTCCACCTCCAAGGAAGGCAAAAATATCATCAATCCTTGGGACGGGATTGACGGTTTGCTTGAATTCACTGCACAGTCGAACATTGCCATTCTTCTTTATCACGGGAACCGGGGTTGACCATTCACTCCAATCAAATTTGGTCAAGATGCCGTCATCAGTTTGCAACTTGGTCAAATCAGCCTCAACGTTTGGTCGCAGAACATATGACACTTGTCTTGTTTTGTTTTAAGAACTTTGGTTGGCTGGTTTCCTTCAGGTTCAGCTTTGCTTTGGTGGTCTTTAGCAGACCGATATCTTCTTCGAAAACATCATTATACTTATTGAGGATCTCTTGTAATCGGGTTGATTCATTGCTTTCCAATCTACAGTAGTGTGATTTTTTCTAGCCAGTCTCGACCAAAAATAAGGGCAGGTACCTTTGTTTCGGCCACATATAAACTTAGCTTCTGCATTTCTTCTTTATACTTAACTTGGACATTCAAGACTTCTACGGGTTGGATTCTCTTCCCAGTATAGGTTTTGAGGACAGTGGTTGTTTGGTGAAGTTTGCTTGGCTTAAACGTCGTGGTATATTTACTAAGTGGAAGCACAATTAGGGCAGAGCCAGTGTCTAATTCCATTTGCAGGGATTCTCCTTCCACTTCAAGAGTTATCCAGATTATATTAGTGTCGGCTTTGGAAAACCTTGTGCAGTTCTAGGGATGCCAAGGTGCCCTCGCTATCAATATCCCTTTCGCTTTTATATAATGTTCACAGGAGGTACTGCCTTGGTTTCCCCCCTCAACTCAACTGAATCTTTCATGGCCGTTTCCAAAGCTGGTTTCGACAAGTAAGTGTTTCTGAATAGATTCATTATATAGTCCACAAACAAATTCTGTCTCTTAACGAGTCATTTAACGCTGTACCAAACTCACAATGTTCGGATAACTCCTTAATTTCAGCCACATAAGTATTAATATTTTTGTCTCTTTTTTGATCCCGCTTATGATATCTCAATCGTTCTGCGATCAATAGGGACTTGGGCGACAAATGTCCCTGTAAGATTTCCACTATTTCATTTTGATTAAATGATTTGGTCGAAGGTTTGTCACGAGAAGTCAGTGTTCGTAATAAACTATATGTCTTACCTCCGATTTCTATCATTCCTCGTGGCGATGACCCCCAAAGCATCATGGATCATACACCACACTATCTAAAGACGGGCTGGAACCATCACCTACCTTTATACACTGTCGGATCGATTACTTTGGGCCTTGGCTTATTAAAGATGGACGACGCGAACACAAACGGTATGGTGTTTTATTCATTAATGCGTTACGTCTTTCCTGGCGAGACGCGGTACCATAAGAGTGCTACGATCCGATCAAGATACAAACCTCGTAGGAGCTCTTAACGAACTTACAGAAGCCTTGAAGGAAATGAATAGAGAGACGTGCGAGATTTCCTGCTAAAAAACCAATGCGCCTGGATGAATTCCAAACAAACGTTCCAGCTGCTAGTCATATCACTCATATGGGAGGATCGTGGGAACGTCAGATAAGAACCGTTCGTAACATTCTCGACGCCCTACTAAATCAGTCTGGAACAACTGAACGAGGCGTCACTGCGCACCTTCGTGTATGAAACGGAAGCGATAGTTAAGAGCCGACCATTGACCATCAAGTCAACAACCTAACCTCACCCAAACCACTCGTTTACGATGATGTCTTGTGTTCTCTTACCACCGCCTGCGGAATTTCAGAAGGAAGACATGTACAGTACCTAGTGAAACGCTGGCGAAGAGTGCAATATCTGGTAAACCAGTTCTGATCGCGCTGGTGAAAGAAATTCCTGTTTTCACTGCAGTAGAGGCAGAACCTCGGCGGAATATGCCAACCAGGAAATATCGTGTTATCGGAAGGTAACGTGCCAAGAAATTGTTGGCGTATGGCTCGCATAGAAGAGGCTTATACTAATGAGGACGGAATTGTGCGAAAGGTGAAGCTTGTTATAAACCGTCCTTCACTGCATCGAAAGGGAGAGCGTGTTCGTGTCAAAAGCGTGTTGGAACGACCAATCCAGAAGTTGGTGTTAGTCTTGAAATTGGATGGTGATCAAAATGAAGATAAACGATTCCCGACGGAGAGCCTAACTGGACGATATGTTTTAAGAAAAGCTTTAGCACTTTAAGTTTATACATTGTAAATTATAATTGTTTGATTGAACCAATTTAAGGGAGCCATGTAACTGTAGGCTCACTTCAGAATTTAGAACCCAGGCTTTGCACGAACAGTTTTTGGCTCGGCCGCCCGAGCTTGGGCCTGGGGACGAGGATGCTCATCTATGCGAACGTTCGTATAGTTTACAGCCATTAACATTCAGAGACTTGCGATTTTTTATATTTTATTTCCTATTTACGTGTATTTAAAGTAAACGTAATTCGTTTTACGTCAAGTAATTCAGGTTTAATATACTCAATGAAACGTTGCGTAATAACACACGTTGATTCGGCGAACGTCCGTAGTTATAGTCGGTGATCCCGAGCAGTTTTGCGATTCTTATTAGAAAAACTAATTTCTAATCGGACTTTCTTTGTTTTTTAAACATACAGGAAATGTTGAAAAATTGGGTAAAAATCGAGATCTTCCATTTTCTAGTAAACTGTAGGAAGGCCGAAGCCAACTTAATATGATCTTACGATATATTAGTATTACAATGTATTCTAAACTCCCACAGGTATTGACGTTAGAGTGATTTGTAAATGGTCACTTTTTTGAGACACCCTGTACATGAAATACAGTCAGTGTGCAACGGGAAAGGTAAAGTAAGAAAGGTTGATAGGAGAGTCTAGCCGGATACAATTATCTTTCATTCTCATGTACGCTCAGTTATTTAGAAACACCTCCCTTAATTGTGCGATTGTGACACCGGCGGACAAAAGTTTGTTCAATTCTTCGTCAAACTGCACGGAGAATTGCAAATATCTTGTCGTCTTGCTGGAGGATTTCAGCAAGAGGGAATACCCTGCATGGGCACGAGTTTGGGATTTCAGCAGACCGAGCATCGTGATCGTAACTCGAGAACGGCTGCCAAACTAAACTAGCACCAACTCGCTATATGGCGTAGTTGCCTTTTCTCAACAAACGGTGAATACGATCGACCGATATGAGTCCTGCTCTTGACGTTCGGGTGTTTGGTTTGATTTCCTTAGTAATTCGAACAGGCGACGAAGAGTAATTCGAAGCGGCGACGATAACAAGACAACTGCATGGCAATTGAGGGAAATACAACTATACCTGAAAATATAAGCAAAACTAGTTTATACACAGTGTAAGTCATATATTTTGGTGGAGGTAAAAATTTCATTGAATAATATCTACTGAATTCTGCAAAATACCCCCCCCCCCCACCTCCCTCCCTCCCAACCGTGTCCTGTATTTACATTGTATTTACATAGACCACAGGGGCCTAGGCTCTATTTGCCCGCGCCCCAAATAGAGCCTCATGGGCCTGTTGTGCATTAACCTAACTTGTGCATAGACTGGTACTTTTAAACTTCCAGAAAGTACGATATTTGTCACCGAGGACACTTCCAGAAAGTACGATATTTGTCATCTAATTAATTAATGTTATAATTCGTTGTTGAAACTTATTATAGTTCAATGCCAATGAGGAGTATATATGAACTGCTGCCTGTACGGAGCTCGAGAATTGGAGGTACTAGAAATAAACAATTCTGTCGTCTCCAACGTATCTCCACGAACAATGATTGAACCCTTGTGGCTTGTCTTGAACTGAATCCTCCAAAATGCAATGAAATTTCTTTCAAGCTAGGTTCTGTTTGTTTGAAATTGGCAGTTTAAAATGACACTAAAAACCTAATATAAAATATAAAAAAAATTAAATGTCTTGTCGGGCGGTACTTTATACTATATAACGAAATATAAAAACATTTTCACAAGGCTCTTAAAATACAGTCGGGCGGTGATGACTGATGGAGTGATGAGAATCAAGGAATTTATCGGTTTATGTGGCCTTAACACTCTGACTTTATATATACAGTAGTTATAGCGCTTGGCGGCATGCTAAAGACGCCATAGCTAGACCATGAAAACAAGCTTTCGTTGGTAGGGATGCAACTACCTGAAATATAAGGAGAATTTCGACGTTTAGAGCGAAGGCCCTTCGTAACTGCAGACGAAGGGCCTTCGCTCGAAACGTCGAAATTCGCCCTTATATTTGTCAGGTAGCTGCATCCCTACCAACGGAAGCTTGTTAATATTATTGGCACTACCTAGTACCTGGCACATAAAGTTCTAGACCATAAAAGATCTTTATTTCATGCTGATATTATTGGCATTCCGGAAGCTTCCTATGCCCACAGAATAAATTCAAATCTATCACCTTATCTGTCATTCTTAGTCTAATTTCACGTTCAAACATTGTTGACGTCACGTGTGTGGCTGGGCAAATCGCCGTGACGAAGAGCCCACGCCATAACATATCGAAGAGCGAACGTACAAGTCTGGGCTAAATAATAGCGAATAAACTAAGGTCCTTCGCTCAATAAACAACGCTACACAACCGGCAGTACTTTGGACAAACAGTGCTTTACGAAGCAAGAGTATTTTTGATGTTTTCTAACGAGGTAAGACAAAGAAATGATCGATACAATTTCGTTTCCAACAATGATTCAATTAACCGAGAATTCCTCATAGTCATGTATGTAAGTTTCATAGTTACACAATGTCATTGTATTTTAGTATTCTGCTATCATTTCCAAATATTCTAAACACATACTATAATGCGATATTAGCATGAATTCTGTATGCCGGGAATGTACAAATGAGGACACACAATTCAGTAATGCGAATATCAGGCATGCCAGTTGCTAGACATCAAAGCGGGGATCGGAATATTACGGTGTTATTCAGTTTCACTGTACGCAAATCGTGTTAAAAGCACGTACTCTATGATCGCTAATCAGTAACGAATTTGATGTCCGCTGATAAAAATATGTATAAATCGATCGAGAACGAACGCAATTCTGTAGTTCAGCGTATTTAAAAGTGTAGTTACGAATTGGCGCGCACGTTTTGCTAGTATTGATTTTCATACGTGATTGCTTCAATGAATTGTTCACATTTCGATTTTTATCAGTCGTTCCACGGCACTCGTAAAAAAAGTGAAGACCTAACCTACATGTATTAAGAAGTCAAGAACTTTCGAGTGTATGTCTGAGGGAACTTTTTCTCTCGGCAGAAATGTACGCATATTAAGCATGACAGTGAGGGGATATAAAATTATCTTGGCCAACTGAGTCGCGGGATTAAACAGGATTTTCCCAGAGAACAATGAAATATTTGCGACTCTATGGCTACGCGCTGTTTATAAAGAATATCAAATATTTTGCAACTTCTTTATATCTACGTAGAGAGAGTTTAGAATAAAACCAGTTTCGAAGAAAACCTCGAAAACTGCATGCAACTATGTAGATATTAAATTCGGTCTCACATGTAATGCGTAACTATAAAGCCTTATTAAACTTTTATATGTGGAATTCACATACTTTCTTAATAAATAGTGTATTACATTATTACTTCACTTTTCAGTAGCCCTAGAAGAATCTATTTGTGCTCAGCTATCAACCTATTATAGCCATGGGAAATGCCTTTCAAGCGCTTCCTGATGGGATGAAAAGAATTCCAACAAAATATCGTGCAGGGAATATTTTCCCTGGCATTTATATATTACGGAAGTGAACGCGTTGTATTACTTCTTTCAGGCAGTACTAGCGAATGTAGGATATAATTTAATACCCCAAAAGGCTTCCGAAAGCCACATATGTTTGGATTTCGCAAGTAGCCATTTCGCAAGAGTTGACAAGACAGCAGTTACTAATTAGTCACGACAGGATCTGATACGTGGATAACTCGTCAACAAACGAAACACGTAAGCATCATATCAACAGGGATACACCCATATTACAAGAACTTGCCAGAAAGTGCATTGAAATGTGAACAAGTCAATTGTTAGATCTAAACATTATTGTCGTTTGACAAAGCAGCATTCGGACGGCATTTGAACGCATCTTTGCCTGTAAATGACACGAAATTGTAATTTAAAACAGACAAAATAAATCCATTGAATAAAATTAGACTGGCTGTAATGACGTATACAATTAGTCTGCACTAATGTCAGCCACTCGATGTCATGGAAACAGCAACGTCATTTGAACAGGCGCTTATTGCGACCTGCAATGGTGCACGCACGAAACTTAGCTTATTCTCAAAGCCAACTGCGATTTGTCGTGTACGATTCGTTTTCTGGCGTATGTAATCGAATAAGCACGCGTAAAATAGTTTCATTTCAAATTTCGCTGTGAACGAAGAGAAATTGTTGGCGTCAGGAGTAATTTTCATACGCCAGAATATGAATCGTACACGACAAATCATAGCGTGTAAAACGTGTCTTTAAAGGTCTTTAATTAAAGTAGTTGCATTTCAAGTTTAGCCATAAAGTAAAGGAAGAGGAATTGCGGCATCAGCAGTATTTTTCATACGCTACACGACAAACCGCATCGTGTAAACGTATTAAAAGCCCCGGCGAGGATGAAAGTTGACAACAAGAGTTAGCACTCACGCGTTAATTATTGATACGGGGAATATTTCAAGCTCTAGATTATAAAATAACAAAATAAAAGTTTGATGAGTGTTCCAACTATGTTTTAACTTTAATATTTGGTATGATATGAAACCTTTATTTGCATAGGGCAATGACGGCAATCCCATCAGTGATACGAATCACTGTTGGCATACTTTTCGAAACCCGGACCGGACTCGGACCCGGACCCGGACTCGGACTCGAAGAAAATCCGGACTCGAGAAAAACCCGGACCCGGACTCGAAGAAAATCCGGACTCGTGTTTAACAAAACCCGGACTTGACTTTTGAAAACCCGGACTCGAAATAAGGCAAAACCGGATTCAAATCAAGGACTCTGTGTACGAAAATGCAAAGGTTTTTTGGAAAGGTTTAATAATTAGTAACATGATAAACGATGATCTCTTTATATCTTTATCTCGATATTTTTAATCTTCTGCTGTTAACAAAATAATCACTTAGATATACTTAGGCACTTATAAGTTATTAAAAACTAAAATGTATTGATGCACAACGATCTACACTTAGTAGCTAGTACGAGGGTAGCATGTTGATTGTTGATTTTCAAAATAACGTTAACTTGATTTATTGCCAAACTTCATTGTCAGTATCGAGCCGCGGTTGTATGCAAGGCATATGGGGCAATTGATGAACGCATTGCCTAACGAGAGAGTCTCAATATCAAATTTACGCCAACCATCCAACGCGAATTTCACTGTTGGCCGCGGCCGGGCGGTGCAGGCTTGCAGCTGTTGCTTTCATTGTGATGTGTTTTCTACTACTTTCGGATAAAGAATAATTGCGGGTGTTCAATTCGTGTTTATGGACTTTATATTAACGAAATAGAGAAAATAAACGTGTTTCCAGTAGCGTCTTGTCCAACTATTTGAGAGCATATTATAATATCAAATTTACGTCCATCCGCACAACAACGCTCGAATTACTTCACAGTCGGTATTTAGGCGCGGTTGTCGGGATACCTTCATTGCCTTCAACATGAGATGTGCTTTTCCGGCGTTCTTTTCGATTGGTTGAAGTTATACTTTTGATTGGTTGAAGTCTAGTTATTTTTCGTGTCATTTTGCCGATAGTGAGGTCGAATATGTTGAGGATATATTTTACCCTTGCCGCCATCGATCACGTTGAGTCTGCTATGCTGAGTCAGATTTCAGTTATTAATTTATGTCTAGGGTAGATTTAGGAGTTTGACTAATGGTCGCGGGTCGCGTGTCGCGGGTAAAAAGTCGCGGTTCGCGGGTAAAATGTCGCGTGTCGCGGGTAAAAAGTCGCGGGTCGCGGGTAAAATGTCGCGGGTAAAAAGTCGCGGGTCGTAAAAAAGCTCTAAACCGTGTATTTTATTGAGTCGCGGGTTGAATAAGAGTGTGTAAAAATCACATTAACATTTAGTTATTTAATGGTTTTTATCAATAGTTGTTCGAAGATGTTATGCCGGGCTGTAATTGCGAGTTTCTAGATAAATATATAGACAAGAACCATATAACATTATTGTAAAGCACGTTGATAGACGGTAATGCAAAAGGATCCTGTTACACATTCCTATGTTTATAGACCTGATTTTAGTAATACATATTACCATCCAATTTCTACCATATCAGGCGTAAAAATCCGCTATTCAGTAGCTCAGTGAGCGTTGCCTCTGCGCATCGATCAGTACTTTCCAGAAACAAGTGCTAGAGAACAGCGACTTAGGTATCCGGGTTGTTGATGAATCATAATGTACTTTTATAATGTCCTAGCATGGATATATCTATTATTTGTGATACTATATGATTGTTTTTATATTGGTATAAAACTGATTGTAATTATAGTAGTGGTAAACTGAACTTATTTCTACCAAAGTCTTGTTTGTTTCTTTCAGAACATATTTTTTGATTAGAGGATTTTTGTCATGGTACAATTGTTGGTTTAACATATTGAAATTATTCTTTCAAGTTTTAGGCTTCTGGCACGTTTATATAGAACCATTAAATCATGACAAAAGGCTCTTGGGCAGTATTTCGTATTGAAGCAATCCTATATAGTTGTTTACTAAATGATAACGTGATTTTACACACTTTATTCAACCCGCGACTCAATAAAATACACGGTATGGAGCTCTTTTACGACCCGCGACTTTTTACCCGCGACATTTTACCCGCGACATTCTACCCGCGACACGCGACTTTTTACCCGCGACACGCGACCATTAGTCAAACTTATTAAATCATGACAAAAGGCTCTTGGGCAATATTTCGTATTGAAGCAATCCTATATAGTTGTTTACTAAATAATAACGTGATTTTTACACACTTTATTCAACCCGCGACTCAATAAAATACACGGTTTGGAGCTTTTTTACGACCCGCGACTTTTTACCCGCGACATTTTACCCGCGACCCGCGACATTCTACCCGCGACACGCGACTTTTTACCCGCGACACGCGACCCGCGACCATTAGTCAAACTCTAGATTTAGCTACTCGCAGGAGTATGTATTTTACAAATATGTTGTGTATGGTCAGCGTGGTTAAATAAATTTTTAAATTAAGTAAGTAAGCAAGTATGTACAAGGCTAAATGATTTGTTTAGGTAGGCTATATAGTGATTGTTTTGTGAGGAACCATATAGTATGATAACTGATTAGTATCCTCAGATAACGCATAACACTGAGTCACTAGAAGAAAAAAATATCTATATCTTTCGAAACCAAAGCTTATTGCTTTTGAAATAAAGTATTTTATTATGTACAAAAGCGAGAAGAGAAAGGGGCACCCGAGCAAGAGCACAAATCCATTTATCCGCGAGTTATTACCGATAAAACCTTTGCATTCTCGTGCACAGAGTCCTTGTTTTGAATCCGGTTTTGTGTATTTCGAGTCCGGGTTTTCAGAAGTCAAGTCCGGGTTTTGTTAAACACGAGTCCGGATTTTCTTCGAGTCCGGGTCCGGGTTTTTCTCGAGTCCGGATTTTCTTCGAGTCCGAGTCCGGTCCGGGTTCCGAAGTATGCCATCACTGTTATCAACGGGAGCCCTATATTTGGACAGCTAACTTTGGTCGCGTGACTGCCAACTCTCATCAACTTTCTTCCTCCTTTGACCAGCGGCAGGGTGTAACATTACACGAGGCAATTTTTGCTGCAACTTGCAACGGAATTCCTTATTCCTGACCTAGAGCCATGAGATTTCCAATTAGTTCAGGGATTGTTCTAAAGAAATTTTAGTGGAATGAGTTTCAAGTGAATAATATTGTTTATGGTTGTTGGGGGTACATGTTGGGGTTACATGCATGCATGCAATCACGAAAATAGTATATCCTATATTTACAGCTTTCTTATCCGCTTTATCCGCTCTACTGTTGAGATTTGTTTGGAGAGTTCCTTTGACCATTCGCATATCTGTTTTCCGCACCATTATATATATATATTGGGATTATTTTTTATGTTCTAAATGTTTTAATGTTTTAAAGTGCCACTGCGATGGAAAATTGTGCTGTCTTTTTATTGTATATTCAGAAAGTATGTCTGTAGATAAACAAAATCACCAAATATCAGCGTCCAATTCCATTTCCTTCTGCCTTTTTTTTCAACGCAAACATGCAAAATTTTCGGCCGCCATTACTGAGTTGCCAATTAGCGAGATGTTGATTTCTTAGCCGGATGTGACGTCATTTACTCAACACGCTTCTTTCCCGAAGGAGAAATTAATATTATCAAAGGCTTATACTAGGCTGTTTTTTGTTCAAAATTATGTCTTCTGACGAAAGCCACAGCTCAAATTTTGCAACACAATCATCTTGCGAACTCTCTTTTGCCGAAGACGTTTCTTGTGATAGCGGGGGTGATGTAAATATGGAGAAAAGTGTGGATTTGTGCGAGGCCTATGATACTTCAGTCGAGCCTGTCGAGGCTCTTGCCACTGAAAAAACATAATACACGAAAAGTACTATAACTGACAGAGAGCAAGAGCAGCAAACACTGTCTGCTGGATTGTCTGGGGAAACCTTAACGGGCACCTGGTACGTTTTGGATTGTATTTATTTACGTTTTGGTTTATATATTTGTGACATAAAACAAACATGTGATGGCCATGTTTAACAAAACAAATGGTCACTGGTCTCCTTATAAAAAATCATTGTCACCTCCGTTATATTGCACGAAACGTCTTCAATGAGAGATGGCTTAAAGATGACTGTGTTGCCAAATTGGAAGTCCTAACTCACGTAAGAACACATATTAATTTGCACAAAGTTGTGGGAAATATATTTCAATTATATATATTAATATAAATATATTATAAACTTCAATAGTATACTTCAATAGTATACTTTAATATATTAATGATCCATAGGTATAAATGTGGTAACTGTGTCCTGGCTCATTGTTGTTTATGTGAACCTTGTAAGAAAATATGCTGGAAGAAAACATGCATGACTGCTGCTTATTAAACTGAGCATCCAGCATTTGATATTGGTTGTTTGAAACATTGGGTGTTAAAACTTCCTGGTTTAAGTTACAAAACCTGATTAAAAGGCTGCCAAATTATACCACTCTGTATACTGAAGGGAAAAAGAGTGAACCAGACTAAGTATTTCAATGTGTAGTTCTAGGCAATACCCCCTGCTAATGGAAGAGATTTTATTAGTTAATTATGAACCCCCACCCCTCTAGATTTTTCTATTGTCACTGACAGCTTGTTTCCCCCACCCCTATGGAAATTCTGAACAGTTTTTTACTACTATCATACTTTCAAGCATGATGTCGGTGTTTTAAAAAATATCTCGGCAAAATGTTCATTGTTCACATAAACAAGACAGAAACCGTATCTTGGCATATGCACAGCAAGGAAGGGGGTACCTTCTTGAACTGTTGGTATACAGCTCCACACAAGCTTCACTACTTGATATGCAACTGCCCTAAGAAACATACTTTCAAAAAGAAAATTTATATATTAACATGACAGCTTTAAAATTTAGTAATCCAAAAACTATCATGTTATTTGTGAGCTGTGTTCTGCACAAAAACACCAGGATTCATAATACAAGATCCTTGTTTGGCTTACATATAACTTAGCTATAGGCTTTTCAAGTTTTCTTGTTCACATGACAGGATATTTCAGTACCTTGCTCACCTTTACAGGGATTCAAACATTACTAAATTCAGAATATGATACTCAGATCATGACATTGTATCAGTTTGGCTGCCCCTGGCTGATGAGAATTTCTTACCACTCATCGCCAGAGTAGGGAGTGCTCTTTTTCTCACCAACCTACCTGGTAGTCATTCTTTTTAAAGAAAAACATGCAAATATGTCTGGGGGTTGCCTTTTGAGGGAATGCTTAATGCCAAAAATTACTCCTACATGACTCAGTCAAATTGCATAGTTCCAGGAAATAGCCATACCCCCCCCCCCCACACACACACACTGCTACTGAAGAGATCGGAAATTCAAGAGGATAGGGGGTGAAGTTGACCATTGCATCAAGATTTCCAATTCCAAGATTTCCAGAGGGTATTCAAATACAACCAATATCAAATGCTGGTCATGCATGTTTTCTTCCAGCATTTTTTCTTACAACGTTCACATAAACAATGAGCCAGGACACAGTTACTATTGAAGTATACTGTTGAAGTTTATAATATATTTATATTAATATATATAATTGAAATATATTTCCCACAACTTTGTGCAAATTAATATGTGTTCTTACGTGAGTTAGGATTTCCAATTTGGCAACACAGTCATCTTTAAGCCATCTCTCATTGAAGACGTTTCGTGCAATATAACGGAGGTGACAATGATTTTTTATAAGGAGACCAGTGACCATTTGTTTTGTTAAACATGGCCATCACATGTTTGTTTTATGTCACAAATATATAAACCAAAACGTAAATAAATACAATCCAAAACGTACCAGGTGCCCGTTAAGGTTTCCCCAGACAATCCAGCAGACAGTGTTTGCTGCTCTTGCTCTCTGTCAGTTATAGTACTTTTCGTGTATTATGTTTTTTCAGTGGCAAGAGCCTCGACAGGCTCGACTGAAGTATCATAGGCCTCGCACAAATCCACACTTTTCTTCATATTTACATCACCCCCGCTATCACAAGAAACGTCTTCGGCAAAAGAGAGTTCGCAAGATGATTGTGTTGCAAAATTTGAGCTGTGGCTTTCGTCAGAAGACATAATTTTGAACAAAAAACAGCCTAGTATAAGCCTTTGATAATATTAATTTCTCCTTCAGGAAAGAAGCGTGTTGAGTAAATGACGTCACATCCGGCTAAGAAATCAACATCTCGCTAATTGGCAACTCAGTAATGGCGGCCGAAAATTTTGCATGTTTGCGTTGAAAAAAAAGGCAGAAGGAAATGGAATTGGACGCTGATATTTGGTGATTTTGTTTATCTACAGACATACTTTCTGAATATACAATAAAAAGACAGCACAATTTTCCATCGCAGTGGCACTTTAAATTTCAGTTCTTTCATGTAATCACCTTGTAAATCAGGATTTTCATTGCAAATCGTGTGACTATTAAACCACCAATCAATTATGATCTATGAGGATCATCTAGTATGACAATCCGAAACTAACCAAAAAAGTGGTACGGGTACCAATTTTATCCGTGCCGTACCAAAAATTGAGCGTAGTGTAAACAGGGCTTAAGATTTTTTGGACCACTATATATAAAGAATCATGCTAAGAACAGCAATAATGGTATATAAATCTTTGAACAATTTGGTACCAAGATACGCAAATGTATGTTTATAATAAAGTCGTCAGTGACTAAACGAGTTACTAGAAGCTCTGTGAGCAATGATCTGCATATACCGCGAACTAAACTAACAACTGATCGGACAAAGGCTTTATCATGCAGTGATGCAACTTTATACAATAGTTTACCACTTGAGATAAGATAATCAACAACACTTAATACTTTTAAAGTAAGAGCTTATAAACACTTTGAAGATCTTTGAATTTGTGTTACATATTTATGTCTAGTTTAATGTACAACCTTAACTTGTTATTTGTAATACGTACTACGTAGCCAATAGGCAATACTCGATAGGACAGAAGGCCCAGTGACAGTGTGAGATTAGCTCTGCTAAACTGCTTTGTGTTGTACCTTTTTAAAATAAAGTTTATCATTATTTATTATTATTATATTAATTATTAATTATTACATACACCATAGATTAGATTGTTAAAAGTTGCACTAAATCATGCAGTTGTTAATACATATCTTAAAGTTTTCATTTCATTCAGTGATTTTGTAATTCAGTCAAAATGACTTCTGATAACAATAATAATAAATCTTTAATAATAACTTCTAAATTATTGTAAGGCAAAACCTTATGCATTGCCATTGTTCCCGTTAAGAAATACTTGTAAGTTGCGCCCCGTCGTGTCCTACTTTAGGCCAAATAAAAAATACTTGGTTAACGTCGCACTCTCACAAATTTTCAGAGGCGGGAGGGCGTTTTTTTTAAATTTTTACTTCTTTTTTTAATTTTTTAATAGTATTTTTTGGAGGGATGGGGGCGGTTTTTCCGCCATCTCGGTGATATTTTTTGTACTGATGTTGCGAAAGCCGCCATTTTTATATAAGAACCTTGTACCCAAGAAAGACCCAAGCCCACGCGCTCCTATCGATAAGTATAGAGCGCGAAGGTCTGAGCATGAGAAAAATTTCAAATATTAAACTGTTTTAAGCTGTAAAACGAAGAGATTTACATAAAAATATTTTAAAAAATTCGGCAGAAATCGAGAGGTGGGCGGTGACGCTAACCAAAGTTGTTTTTTTATTTGGCCTTATTAGAGAGTTTTAGATTGACTTTTACGGCGAACATCAAACCGCTTGAACAAAGTTTGTGATTTTACAACTCTATTATAACAGCTTTTACACCAGTTTTGAAATATATTAAATAATCAATTTAAGCAAAGCTATAAATGGCGGTTAATGGGGTAATATGTTCTAGAAGACTCTATTTGCCCGAAGGTGTTTTCAGCTGCCAACACATGTGCGTCACAAAAATTACTCCGTACAAGGTTCAAGTACCTTGGTAGAACAAGGGAACCGTTTTCTGGTCCTGTTAGATCACAAAATATCAGATAAAAATCGAACTTAGGCTATACTAGCATGTGAACAATTGATGCAAACTTGGGATTAACCAATCAGAAATTATCCTGAAGGTTTTTCCTTCACGTGCATACATACAATGGCCCTCTTTTTGCGCAAGGACTTTTGATCGCAGTTTCGACGTGCACTGTTCATTCGCAAGACTTTAGCCAGTACGTTAACATCTCTGGCAAAATTTTTGGCTAATAATGTAAGGGATCAAAACCTTGGCAAAGAAGAAAATTTAAAAAAAAGGAAGAACCACTATGCGATCCAACCACTCCGATCCAACCACTATGCAATCTTGGAACAGACAGCGAAAGTAATGCGCAAGATCGCAAGTCCAAGGACGGCGCAGTTTCCCTGAGATGCACAATATCCCATGCATGCAGTGTTCCATGCAGAACCAGAATATAGTGCTGCCGTTTGTAATCCCCCCTGTTATCTAGAAGTCCGCCTAGCTGTTCCTCTTGAACAACCTACAGTTTTTGCACGTATCCTCAGCCAGCTTTGAGTTCCCTGGGTGATGTGCGGCTAGGTCTCAACTTGCTGAACGACATGCACAGAGTCAAGCATGCCCTCTGTAGTCTAGAGATTCGCTTTTTTCTCTAGATAAAACGAGAGCCTCTAGACAGTTCGGCCGGAACTGTTTTCGAGCACTTCTCTGCCCAAAATATGTGTTTCAAGTTATTGTTGTCTTGCTTAGTTGCCAGTTGTTCGATTTTAATATTCAACTTCATTAAACAATTGTTAAACTTGTGGTATTTAACAATGATTCAAGAAAACAAATTAACCACTAGTCATGTATTCACCAAAGCAGTAAATTAAGATTTAGCGTTTGAAGTTTACGTTTGGCGTATAAATTTTATGCTTTAACGACTACAAGCCCTCGTGACAGTTCAAGTATAAAATTTATACGCCAAAGGTCAACTTCAAACGCCAGATCTTAATTTACTGCTTTGGTGAATGCATGACTAGTGGTTGATTGCTTTCTTAAATCATTGTTAAATACCACAAGCTTAATAATTGCTTAATATATTTCAAAACTGGTTTAAAAGCTGTTATAATACTAATAGACGTTTGCCGTAAACGTCAATCTAGCAGATATAAAATATTTTGATGTTTCCTCTTTCAAACTTTATGCTTTCGTATAGCATAAATTTTTGTTTTCGCGCCGGATTCTTGCATAATAAGGGATTTTGTAAGGATTACTATATATCAAGCCACTTTAATTAAAGAAAAACGGTTGAAATGTCGTTGACGTCGGCCACTTACAATTTAGTTTCCTCGTGTCTGACTTCTCCAGCCACACGAGTACATGTGGGCGGGCGCGGTATACGTTATCATTACCATTACCAATTCTCTCATCTGAACTCAGGACAGTCCACTGTGAAAGAACTAATTTCTTTCAATTTCAACTACGATACGCATTATTGTTTAACCCAATAACGTCAGCGCTCTCCCTTTGATCAGCAAAATCTTCTGGCGTTAGCCAGAGTAAAATAATAATGGGTTAGTAGACACATGTGACACAGGTAGATATAGTTTGATTAACCCACTGAGCGCCAGAGCTCTTCACTTGACGAGTAAAATCTTCTGGCGTTAGACAGGGTAAGACAATAGAGAGTTTTACATAAAATCCAAACTGAATGATTTGAAAAGGGCATGTTATAAAATTGTCAGCAGAGTAGAATGTGAGCTAAGTGACTACCTAGAATTTGGAACCGGGCTGAAATTCGTTCTTTTTCGCCTGTTTACATGCGAATTCGTCCCGTTAGGGGGTCTCAAATTAGTCCGGTTCCACGAAAAAGGACAATTTCAGCCCGGTCCCAAATTCGTCTGGTATATCGTGTAAATGGGGTCCTAGTCTACCTTAGTTTGGAAAGTACTTAGCATTCTGATGACCTTGTTGATAAAGTCTTTTATATACTGTAACTTTATGATTTTGTAAATCTGTCACCTGTAACAAGTTAAAGGGCGGTATAGCCAAGGTTAAGTACTCTCCGGAAGGGTGTATTGCCTCGTGTGACGCCGTCAGTAAAAACTTGCGCCACTAGGCAGCGATGCATGCATAAACAACGTCAACAGCTGAGAGCTGATATGCCGCTTGATTGTCTAGATATAGAAAATGGTCAGTGGCCTCTTTTGGGGTTTTTTGCCACTATCATTTAATATCTATCTGTCGGAATTTGCGATCTAGTAACCTCGAACCCCTAACCGTTTCTAGAATCTGGGACAAACACTCATGTGCATGATACACATTTTCTTGTGAAGCACCAAGGCTTTGCTCCCTTCCTGACTTTATTAAACTATGTTCAACTGTTGAAGAGTTTAAAGAAGCGCCCTAGTTTAAAGCTAAGTAAAAACCCACCTTTTTTACTAAATATCAACTTAAAGATGCGGTACAGTCCGTATGTAAACAAAGGCTTTGTTTACATTTCGGTATCCAAAATATTGAATTCGACAACTATTTATATTTTCATGATTCTAGAGTATAATAAATTATCAAGAGACAACAATCAAGCTTTGCAAGAACATAAAATGAAATAAAAACCTAAATAAACTGTTTGTAAATAAAAAGAGGGCTCCTTTGTGCACATGCGCAGATCGGACTGTGCCGCATCTTTAATTGTTGTATATATCTTTAAATATAGTGGGGGACTAGATTTTAGAGTAGATATTTTTTAGTGTAAAGAGCGTTGAGACAGTTGTATTGTTATTATTATAACTTCAAAACGTTCTACTGGGCGTCCCAAAAAGGCACGCTATTTGATTTGATGCGGGAAACCTAGAACAGCTGTTACGCTCAAATAAGTTTTATCGTATATCCAGAAAGACTTAACGTAAATTTTTACAA
Source organism: Paramuricea clavata (assembly GCA_902702795.2). Classification (NCBI taxonomy): domain Eukaryota; kingdom Metazoa; phylum Cnidaria; class Anthozoa; order Malacalcyonacea; family Plexauridae; genus Paramuricea; species Paramuricea clavata. The sequence continues at coordinate 13,644 of CACRXK020001188.1, read as the reverse complement.
TAAGATTTTCATGCGATATTGATTAATTGATAAATTGTTTGATTGTGATAAAAAGAATACACGTATATAGCGTAATTGTTTCATATATCAATATTTGTACAACTGAAAGAGCTTGTCATATGTCTTACGACTTGGACTCGAGCGCAGAATAGGGATTCAATTATGTGACTCGAGTCGCAACTTGGCTCGATAAAATGACTTGTGATTTGAAGTTATTTGAATTGGATTAGCAAGAAGTGACTTGTTACCAAATACCAACGTAAAGTCGAAAATCGTAAATATCTAGTGAAAATGAACTTTTCCACAACTTGCATTGGAAATTCATCGATTTACATGCAGTGACTAGTGCAGCCAGATTTGCATATCGCAATGTAACTGTCAGCTTGTAAGGTGTAGTATATTAATGGTAAAAAGAACTGTACAGAATAACTTGCGACTAGACTTGGTCACAGACAAAATGACTTGTTACTTGCTAATCGAAGTGAATGACTTGTGAGTCACTTGGACTAAATGGCTTGTGACTTGACTTCACTTGCTGTAGTGAATGACTTGTGTATGACTTGACTTGACATGGACTAAATGACTTGTGATTTGATTTGATTTGATTTGCTACTCGTAGTGACTGATTGCATGTGTGTGACTTTCACTTGGAAATGACTTGACTTGTACTCGGACTAAATGACTTGTGCCTTAATCTGGACTTGCAAGGAATGACTTGTGAGTTGACTTGTGAACCTCTCTGGGCATCCATTCATGCATGTGCAACGTTTGGCAACTTTTCATCGTTCATTCTCAAATATTGTCGGTACCAAAAAATGACCTGGCATAGTTTCCGCCATCTAGCACTGCAGCGCGAGAAAGGAAAACTGTTCAAGCCGTGAGTGCAAGATTGACAAACAACTCTACTCGTCTACACTTAGCAAAAAACGGCTTTTTAATATGTTGGATATCGTTGAAACTTGAAAGTAAAGACTCTCTCTCTCGAGGCCAGAAAGTAAATAGTTACAGTAAAATACAGTTACAAGTTACCTTCCCAAAAAATTAACTATAATTACCGTAAAAGTAACGATTACATGTAACTAGTTACTTATAACTAAGTTACTCATATAACTGCCTTGGTATGACACTTAGCATAACAATAGTACCAAACAACCACTACTCAGCGTACAGAATGTTCCATGCCAACTGATTTGAAAACTGTCCGACTGTTCTTTGTACCACGCCTAACTACAGCTCCTTTGTGTTTACGTGAAAATCTTTCAGACAACGGGCATTGTCCCATACAACTCATCATCATCAATTTTCCATGTCGCTATATCCACAGCGCTTTTGCAAACTCTATACCGAGTTTGATTGGAATTTGCCTCTTGCAGTAACGCTCATCTTCTCATGCTTCGTACATCGACATCGATGAAACGTATGCCGACTTGTAAAACTATACGACGTCACACGGCACTTTTGTGGCATTTTTTAACAGCTGCATGCCATGCAAGTCAGTCATTGTTTTCACATATTTGTAACGTTATGAAAATTAAATAGCCATTTTGGTCAAAGCGTAAAGCTCGGGTCAGAGCGACTAATACTGGTTCACTTAGATATATAATCGCTTGACAAAGGTACGGTTGAACGAATGGACAAATAGGACTGATTAGGGGCTGTTCATATGCATGGAGCCGAGCTGGCCCGGTTGATTGGGATGATTCGTTTAATATAAAGCTCTCATCACGGCTTCGATGATAATCCAAAATGACATTTCAAAGTTTAATTAACTTAGTTTGATCCCAGTAACAGTATAAAGTTCATGCAACCGATCTTTTATGGTCAGCCGATCAATCGATCTTTTATAATCCCGGCCTATATATAGCCGGTGTCCCAGGAATTTCGCCACCCCCTACAATTTCGCCCCCAGGGGGGCGAAATTCCTAGTAATATAGCCCTCCGGGGGGGGGGGACGAAATTGCTAGAAAATTCGCCCCCCTTTACTGAGGAAATTCGGCCCCCTTAAGAAACTTCACCTTTCCGTTACGATTTTCTTCATCCGTTAAAAATTTCGCCCTTCCTAACAGTTGCATGGGATAATTATTACATGGCTTTAGTCATTTGAAATCAGTATCAATTCAAAATTGTTAAGACAGAGCTTGAAATAACAGCCGATCAATGATCGGCAAGGAATTGCTTATGATCGGTGGAAAAACAGGGTTTCCAACCTGAAAAAAGGAGGGAAAGTCATGACTGCCGATCACCATGATCGGTATTCAAGTCAAAATGCATAAACTATATGTTTTATTCTAATCAAACGTTTAATTTCACTATAAAGAACACTAAAAATCTACTTGTTTCTCCCGATGCAGTATTCACAAAATTATTCATTGACATTGATTGAAAATAATTGAATTGGTTAGGTAATTCATATGTTGATAGATCGTGTTTATGGTATTTAGTAATTCATTAATAAATTTATTATCGTGTTTATAGAAGAAACACGTTTAGTTTCCTTGTTATTATTAACAGTAGTCATGCAGTGACACATTTGCCAAATTTGAACTTGGTTGCCTTCGCCTCAACGTTTGTTATTTTCCTATGCCCTATGGCTATGTTGTAAACACTGAAACACATTATCATTGTATTGGCAAACATGATGGAATTGATCGAGCTGCGATATGAATAGCTTGAATTAAAACGATATGTGTAGGTAGACGGTGGTGGCAATAATGAGAAACTATGGATTGATAGGGATACGACTAGGAAAACTTGCACATTAATTTCGAGCGAAGGCCCTTCGGCTTCGTTGCGAAGTTACGGACTTTACTAACTTCCCGACGACATATGTAGCTACAACAGACAAATGACGAACATGCAGCCACTGCAATTGGTAAAGCCATTTCACACAAGTTGAATTATATAAGCCTACGTTATCAGAAGGGTTGGTATTTGCTAATTTGGTAACTATAGCCTATATAGGCATACGAGTTATCTGAGGCCCCATGCAGTTACACAATACTGGATTCATTATTTGGTACGACATGGATATTTTCGTTTTATTAATAATAATAATAATGGAAACCATATACAATCATATACAATCATACATACATATACAATCGTAAATCTCTCTCATAAAGGTAACTTTTGGTTGGCTATTTGAATCACAATTATACTAAACAAAAATAACAGAACAAAGTGCATGCAATATATATATATAGTCATCAATAGTCATCATTTTCCTAACGCAGTACATTTGGTGGTTTTTGTCAAGACCAATACTTTCTAACATGTCTAAAAATGTATAACATTCTTCTGCAAAAATACCTAAAGAGCTGATGGAGAGATATATAAATTTAACTTGGTAATAATAATAATAATAATAACAATAACACTTTATTTAACGAGGATTTACAGATAAAGCTACAGTACAGCTTGTTTCCAATCTGGTCCTCTTAAGTTCTAGAAATATATTACATCACTTATTTTGTCATATAATTGCAATTTCAAGTGTTAAAGTGGTTCCTGGAATGCTGCCACAAGCGAGTCCGGTATCGCGTGGGCCCTGAAAGTGTGAATTGGGCAGCAGCATGTGTAAAGCATTTCTGTGCTTTGTTAGCCCGCGTGCAGGCCCAAGTGAAGAATAGTTCTTGAGATATTCCATTTGTTTAATAATACATTACAGCCATGCTTGTATAAAGAGTGAACAATTGCATGTCATGAACGAAATCAATTAAAAACCTGTATGCTTTTAAAAGATTTCGACATGTCAATTCTTCAAAACGATTTCAACCAAAAATAGTAAACAGACAACATTTAGTTGAAGGATCTTGTATGTAGATGAAAATTATCGAGTGGAAATATATATGTACATTTATTAGACCTAACCAGGAACAGCTGCGAAAAATGCAACTACATGCAGGTCCCTGGCAGAACCTGCAGCCTTGCGATTTCAGTGCAGCGCTCCAACCAACTGAGATACAGAGGTCAGTTGTCGAGTACTGCCATGTATAGGTTATGGGTAAATATGATTTTGTTGGCATCACACTCGATTGCATAATAGTTGACTTAGCCTTAGCCTTTTTAGCCTGTATCGTTAAATTGTCCGACAATCGCCTATTTTCCGCAAAGATAGGGAGGGGGGAGGGGAGGGATCTAGGTAATTAGCCTTTCTCACAATGACGAATATCCGCCATTTTTGGGTGGCATCTAATTCTCGTTAATCAATGCAGACAATTAAAACAATGTGAAAAGCAATTTTTCAAAATAAACTAACCATTTACAAAACAAACTTACAATCATTCGTCCAAAAAATTGTAAAGAGTCGCTGTTATGTGGACTTATCTCGCAGACTTCGGCTGAAAAGCCACCCAAAAATGGCGGCGTGAGAAAGGCTAATTGCATTCCACATCATGACCAAAATGACCGCCACTACATTCCAGCACTTACTGATTTAAGCGAGTTTCTCGGCCAACAGGGCTCATATATACAGCTAATTCAGAAAAGGTTGTCCTTCAAATATCTTAAACATTAAACATTGAGTGCGCAAGGTATGATGGATATTGCTTATTTGGAGCCTATAAGATTGGACATTAGCTTAGTGTGACCAAATAGCCACACATCGAAAGTGTTCATTATAAATATCCTAGCATTGTTGAAACGCAAATTGCCCGAGTTTAAGACTCTAAATAGGAAGTTATCCATCATACTTTGTGCGCTCAATATTTAAGGTTTAAGATTTTTGAAGGACGACCTTTTTTAATTGAGAGACAACAAAGCCTTTGTGAAATTCGTGAATAATTAGCGAGCTTTGCATGTGGCCAATCAAATTTTAAACACTATATGTCACATGTATGCAGTATGCCCTTGCTCGACCTTGTAAACTCCTTTATAAAACGACAATAAAAAAAGCAATAATTACAAAAGCACCAGTGGCAGTGTTTCTAGCATTTCAAAATCAGAACAATATGCTTTTTTGAAATATGATTTTAGTTATTAAATAGCAGTAGTAGAATTTATTTTCAGTGAACTATTATTACAAATGTGAAAGCTTAAATTATTTATTTACAAGTATGTTACAAAACTTACTGTGACGCGTACGGTTTACAACAAACCTGTCAATTTTTTAAAAACATGACATTTTAAGACAATTTTATTGAATAATTGGTTAAGGATTCTCCATCTTAAGATTAAATAGCTCCATGCAACTAGGAAGAATCACTGTCCAGTAACTGTTCTGCATAAGGGAGTCTTTATCTTACTATAGATGATAAAAATCTCGTGTTATATCAGATTCTATCTATGTCTTTGCTCACACATGTCAATAAGTGTGGAACACAAGTGAGATGGTGCCAGATTGTTCATACATTCGTACATTTATGTGTCATATTATCGTGTCTTTTGACAACGATACATCAACAACTGGAAGTTATTTCAAGCTTTCAAAGTTGAAGTTAGCGGCCGAATTATGTACTTGCTGTAACTGATCATATACAGCCAGAACGAATATAGCCCAATACAAAAGAACAAGTTTCCTTGACAAATTTCCGATGTGAAGAACTCCCAGAGGTTTCTGGAGAACAAAGCATATAATCTGGGAAAAAGGGGAACGTGGTTAAAGCTTTGTGGGGAACAAAGAAAAAATTTCCAAGGGAACACAGAAATAATGATCCTTCCCCTGTTAGACGGTTGCACCAACGGGGAGGGTGGTGGTGGTGGAGGGCGCCTCACAATGTTTTCAGAGTGTAATTTAAATTCGATGAAGAATTGCGGAAAAGGGTAGAAAATTGTCATCAGATTCGTATCTTGCGCGCATCTATAAGTTAAATTGTCAAGTATTCTGAAATCAATATTTGACACTGTTAAAAGGTGATTTATTAAGACATTTTTCTCCAAGTGTCTCCATAATGCGGGAAATGTCGTTTCAGAGACCCAAATTTCACCACAACGTGGGAAATAGAGACCAAATGAAACGCGCATATAATGAACTGCTCGACCTTTTAAAAGATGATATGCGTATTTATTATGAAATTGTTTATGCACTTATAAGCTTACAAAATATACGGGAATTTGCACGGGATCGAGACTAAACTGCTAAAGCCCCGATCAAACGAGGATGAGAGTTGATGAGAGTTGGCAGTCACACGTTGTTACATTTCAAGCTCCAGGTTAACAAAATAAAGGTTTGATAACTGATAAGTGTTCCAATTGTGTTTAATATAAATTGAATGCATGATAGTGTTGGGAAAGCATTAAGAACAGCTAACCAAGGTCGGGTGACTACCAAGGCTTTTTGTTTTATACTTTATTTCGATTCCTTAAGTTGTCGGCCGGTTGTTTCAACACATAGCCTCCAAATATTGGGTAATTACTAATTGTGGTAACATTTCTGGTAACATATCATATTAATTGTCAATAAGTTGACTCAAAAACCGTGATAAGGTCCGCGTCATTGCACCTAAACTGTGATTGCACGAGAGAAGAGTGCATGAATGGATCTTCAAGTGGCTTGAAATGCGTGCATTTTTACATGTAAACAATTGACGTCATCGTACGCGCGTTCTGGCAGACACGAAGACGTCTACGGAAAAAATGAATTACTGTAAAAATTGAGCAGGCGTTGTAAGCGAGAATGACTAATTCGCTACGATTGCGTAGCATAAGGAGAGAATGCTTTTCTGTACGATTATTAAAATATTTGTTTAGCATATGCTATATAATGCTTATGATAATTAATTGAACAGTATAAAAGACATGTGCTCAAAGAAAATGTTCTTCTTAGGCGTTACACAACACATATTTTTATTTTTGCTTGTTAAGTCCTGCTGGGGGACACTACAACACTTTGGCCCAAGCCAGGTTTCCTTACGGGGTAAGGTTTTTCCTGGCAAAAATGTAACCTTTATAATTGTATACGTATTTATAATTTATTTTTTCCATGTAAAATTATTGAGCAAAATAAAACTTGACTTGACTGGCCTCCCGATCTTAGAGCAGTTTGTTAGTAGCAATGGTTACCTGTAACAGATAGTTGGACATGTATAGTTATTTGTGGTGGTGAGTCAAATGTAGCGCCCACATGCACAAGGCATCAAACTCCATTTGTGCGTACTGTATTCTTTTAAATAGTTGTTATTAATGTATAGAACGGCAACGGCAAACAACAAAATTACTTACATTTTTGTATTCGAGCCAAAGCAGACATTAATAAACTTTATTTGCCTCTTAAAAGTACTTATCTTTCTTTTAAACAACCCTTAAATAGCAATAGTCAGTGAATTCACATTAAACACCCCGCACGACTTAGAAAGATTTAACTGTTGGCGTAGTTAAGCTTGGTTTCCATATGGCCGTTTAACGGTCGTAAAGATTGAGTCACGATCTTTCTCAACAGCCGAAATACAACATTTAAGAACTGAAAATACGCGGAGTGATTATAACTAAAGAATACTTATGATTTATATGTGGTTTACAGGTATAAACTATTATAAACTGGCCGCTGAGAAAGATCGTGACTCTATTTTTACGATCATATGGAAACCAGGCTTTACGAGCTATGAAAACTTTGTATAAATAACGTAGCAGTATTCATATAGCAGTGAGTTTGGTGTGAATGGCACGTGTATAGGCCTACTAAGCATGCACAGTACATGTACAAAAAACGCGCGTTTTTAAAACTACTTTATCGTTTATTCACGTTTGAGGCGAAATTCTACAATCATTGACAAAACCCTTCGGACAGTGGAGGCCCTTGCGGCGCTTGTAACTCCCGCGGCCCTTAATGTTGTGTTACAATAACGTTAGTTAGAGGGAGTGGTATATTTATGAGACTTCATTTACAATCATCGGATTTTGCATGGGAGTATAATTGATGCCCGGAAGGGGGTTTTGAAATACTCCTCGTTAAAAAGGGGAGGGAGCTGAGGCCCCCCTCTTTATTAAAAAATTAGGACTACATGTACACCACTGTGAAGATAGGCATTTGTTCAAACCAACAACAAAACCAACCTCGCACCCCTTATAACAATGATGAGCCATGTCAATGTTCTTCACCGCCTAATACAACATTGATAATGATAGCTGGTGGAAGGGGATCTATTTCACTGTTTATGACACTTAATTGTCAGCCCGAACAGGTATTGTCATTGACATTGACATCGACTGAATATGCCACCAACTCAGTCTCTAAAGGCCTGATTCCACGGGCGCTTTTTCTCGGCGAAATGCGAAATATTTCGCCTGTTTCTTTTGAATTGCGACCACTCGAATAAATTATTTCTACTTGATTGCCCACAATTCAAAAGAAACAGGCGAAATATTTCGCATTTCGCCGAGAAAAAGCGCCCGTGGAATCAGGCCTTAATAGAGACCTTACGATTTTAGGACGGCAACGGCTACCAATACAATAGATCATTGAAAAGAAATGAGTAATTACAATATATGAATAATTTAGACATTGTCCTCGCTCTGATTACAACGCCAAATCACAGATTTTCACGTCTTGATACAACGGCTGCATTCCAAGCTACAACAAGTGCAACTTCAAAATGGGTAAAGCAGAACTCTTCCCAACCATAAAACCCATGTCTTCAACTTCTAAGACTGTATTAAATTCATACGATTGATAATATACGACGAACTATCTTTATCTACCATTTATTTGAAGGAGTTTGTTTTGGCCGTCGCGTTGCCGTCCTAAAATCGTAAGGTCTCTATTAATAGAGTTTGGCAACCGCGACAAAGGCAACGACAGAGAACAAAATTACTTACACTTTTGTAAGTAGCAGTAGTCTGTGAATTCACAAAAAACACACCTCACACGACTTCGAACGTTTGAACTGTTGGCGTGGTTATGAGTCGTGAAAATGATGTAGCCTAAATAACGTAGCAGTTTCTACTACGGCGTACTAGAATGCTAAGGGAATACAATTTATAGTCGTCTTTGTCCGAGTAAAAATGTTAATTCATTGACGAGCCGGTCTTCATCGGACGTCGCCGTTGCATGTATTCCCCAACTCACTAACAAAAGAGTAAAGTAGTAACATTCTGAAAAGATCTGTCTGAAAACGTCACTTTTGCCGTACCAATTTCCCCACGGTTTCTATAAACAGAGTGAGATGAAAATGGAGCGCTTGCATGGCTTCGTGCGAACAGCGGCTCCGTCTTTGTCATGTTCACCTTAGACCCTTATAGTATCCACATCTCGGCGCGTATAAAGTCAAAATGTCTAACTTGCTCTGTCTTCTTGCCTTTAGTTGCCTTTGATAGATAGACTTCTAATTTATTTAACACGATTTTGGCACAAATTAAAGCTACTAATTATGGTGCATGCATGGTGTGGAAGAATTCCATTAGGCAAGTTAAGCAAAAATAGAATCGTAAGGAAAGGCACTGGATTTTTTCTGGCAGAAATATTGTTTGGTGGGAAAATATCGTAACGATAGGTTACGATCACTAATGTGAACAGTAACGAAAATGTGCACGGCTTAGTGTGAACAGACGTAAAACGTGGCGTAATTGTTTTGCTTCGGCGTAGTACGAACGTAGTCTTGACACATTTCGTGACAAGATACGAGTTCTATAACGTAATTACATATTTATATATTAGCGAAAATATAAAAAGGTACACTTTTCAAGCTACTTGAACATTCATTCAAGCATTCTTCCAACTATATTTCACCGAGGGGGGATAATTGGCACATGACATGACTACATGATGCAGGTTACCCGTCACAGAGCAGAAGACACATGTGCTAAAATCACATACGTTTAAAACTTTACTTTATCATCACATGCAAAGGTGCAGAAATTACCATCATGCGTGCAACCATATAGTGCAGAAATCGAATTTGGTCGCAAAGGTGCAAGGCGCGTCTATATCAACGTTTCAATAAGACGAAACGAAAACACAGTTTCGTGACAAGAAAGAGCGTTCTATAATCATGTTTGTTACCAAACATGTAAAAACACACATATTTAAGGCTATACTTAATCGTTCATTGATGCGTCATTCTGTTTGGTGGCCAACTTGTACCGGGACGAAAAGCTCTTAACGTTTTCAAATCTATTGCTCATTCAACAACATCGCCAAATGAAGGTATTCTTAGATTTAACTGGAAAATGTACTTGCGTACACGTGACACACGTCATATAAAGGTCGAACGTAAGAATTAGGTTACGCATGTGTGTATGTAAGTCGATTATATATAGTTGTACGCAATCCAATTTTATACGCCATTGCCACATCTAAATCATGTATTAACCGTCTGTATTTGTCTTAACAGATGAAAATTTGACAACTGTTTACCAAATCAACAGAACTGAAGCGATTTCTTAAGTCAAATATATTGTAGGTCAGTATTAAATACAATATATATGCAAATAATATATTGGCTTAGAAACTTAATATTGAACATATATTAAAATATTATACATCGATTATTATTCTTATATACTATTATTAGAGTTAATATAAAATTGGTATAAAGGTTATATTTATTATATTTTTCATGTAGTTCAGACAGGCAGCTTATTGTAGAATACTAACGTCTTGAACCTCCACATTTGAGATATCTTTTTCAGGTAGTTCAGACACAAACCTCGGTAGCGTATAGCAGTACAATAGGGAGGGTCTCCCAGGGAACACGGAACAATGTGTCAAAAAGTATAGTAGGGAACAAGAGCCAAAAAGTATAGTAGGGAACAAGACATGTAAGGTTGGGGAACCAGGGCCGTTCCTAGACGCGATAATTGGGGTGTGTATATTCATATATTCGTGTTCTTCCCGACGGATTGCTTTTGAAAGCGATTATTTTTACAGTATGTGAACATGAATATATGAATACC
>CACRXK020001187.1:0-58445 GCA_902702795.2 Paramuricea clavata | reverse complement strand
GCAAGGCTATTAATATCCGCATTTTACAACATTTTGCAACGAAACTTTGGAGTATTACTAATTTTGTGATGCTCTTTCATGATGTGATGGAATTTTGTTTAGACTTGTTGAGATCAAAAATTTTAATTGGTTAATTGGGGATGGTCCATTTACCGCAGGCCAATCAGATGTCGCCATTTGTCGATTTCACGACTTTAGGAAAGTAGAAAGAGTCCTCTTACACGAAGTATTACATATTTAAATTAAAGATGGCGGCTTTGTGGAGAGGGTACCTTCGATTGTTAGAAATTCATCCTTTCAAAGTACAAGTTGCCAGTGCAGGTATTTAATTTATATTGTACACGAAGATTCGAAAAAGCCTTGTATTTATAATGTCGATGATCTTGAATTTGTAGCGTTGCGCGATCGATTTCACGATTTCAAATTTTGAACCAAGCGTCATGTGACTCATGTCATTTTATTTCATACGAGGGAAAATATGAAGTCCGCAGCTCAGATAAGGATTGTATAAAATGTTGATTTGTTCCAATGTAAAAATAAGCACAAGGTTGAAACAGTGTTTGATCTTGATGAGTGGAACTCCAATATTTGTTTTTAAACTAGTTTATATTCGCGATCTATTGTTGTGATTAGTTATTTGACACACGTAAAAACGAATAACCTGTTTCCGGTTGATATCGACATGCTTGAACAAGGTTGTGCTGCATCCTAAGAACAAGTTGTCAACAATATTGTAACAGCATTGCAGGGTGTTAGCCAGACGATTAAAAAATTCAGCAATTTAATGAAGTTGGGAAATTTCAGTTAAATATCAAGATTTTGACTGGAGTAAAGGAATATCGTGTTTCTTAAGTGACATTCTTGTGGCCTAGCACCAGCTGAACTAAATTGAAACTTTGGAAGTGCAAGTCACCAGACGTTGTTTTGCATACTAAAAACAGACAAATATATATCTTAGGCTACACGACATCCTCGCAACACTTATCTGGTACCCAATTTTTCTTTGGCAATGTTTTGAAGTTGAACCTATGTATAATAGTTACACCAAATATAACCTGGGTACCCAGTCTGGTTCACCTCCATATCAACACCACCCCTTAAAGGCTCCTTGGGGTACCCCAGGTTTTTCAAATTTCAACAAGATCAGCTATAGAATACATTTATTTCGCTTCTAGGTATTCTCATTGGAATTGGCGACTGCTGTTCACAGCAGGTTGTTGAGAGACGCGGTCGCAAACACGACTTCAGGCGCACTTTGGGAATGGCCTCGATAGGAGTTTTTATCGTTGGTCCGGCACTACGATACTGGTACATCTTCCTAGACAGCGCTATCAAAGGCACCAGAACCATCGATGCTTTGAAAAAGGTTGCAATGGATCAAACGTTTTTCGCACCTTGTATAATTGCCACATTCTTTGGCACGACCGGATTGCTGTTTGGTAAAACCCCAGAAGAGATTAAATCAAAGTTTAGAAACCAGTATTTCAAGACTTTGCTAACGAACTACTACATCTGGCCTGTGATACAGACGATTAATTTTACTTTTGTTCCGCTACAACATAGAGCATTTGTCGTGAACTTCGTCGCAATATTTTGGAACACGTATTTGTCCTGGGCTGCAAATAAGCAAGAGCAAGATCAAGAAGATACGAAAAAATGATACGAAAACAATTGACTAACCTACTAAACTATTTATATATTGATGTTATTATAATTAAACAATAGCTTTATTAATTAATAAACAATATTAGAAGCTTTATTAATTAAGAAATATATGCTTTATTAAACAAAAACTGTATTAATTAAACAATAAGCTGAATTAATTAAACAATATGCTTTGTTAACTAAACAATAAGCTTTGTTAATTAAACAATAAGCTTTATTAATTAAACAATATGCTTTATTAATTAAACAATAAGCTTTATTAATTAAACAATACGCTTCATTTATTAAACAATAAACTTTATTAATTAAACAGCAAGCTTTATTAATTAAACAGCAAGCTTTATTAATTAAACAATAAGCTTTATCAATTAAACATAATTAAACGATAAGCTTTACTAATTAAAATGAACAGAATTTTTAATGCCACCTCATGAAATATTTAAATCATTAATTTAACATTCATGATGTTTTGAAAGACAAAGGAAGTCACTGCCGGATCGGTGGTTTAATATGTGATAAAAATTCATATTAATTTAGATAAACTTTAGCTTTGATTTTCTCGGCTTAGACAATGTCGATTTTTAAAATTACTTCGCCAATGAACTCATAAGATGGTGAAAGGCAGCACTTGTAGTCGTGCTTTATCAGGTATAAAACACACGTGCTCTAAATACTACATAAAATTTACTATAAAAGAACTGTAAATGAAATATATTAAATATGTTGATTTTCCTATTGAATAAATGGTTTTTTTTGACAGAGTAGCACTGTGTTTTACCACACACCCAGCCATAAAATTAGTTTCTCGCCCAGTCTGAAGTTTAAGAAAACAGTTCCATGTAAAATTCAATCGAAATACCGAGGAACTAAACCACTTGGTCTTGGGATGTTGCTTGACTTTCGGAAAGCGTAAAAAACACTCTTGCGGGTCGTATTTTTTTACTGCGAATCCTTTACTGATAGTTTCGGCAAATACAAAACAAATGTTATTCAGAAAAAGTGTGCATTTTAACAACACATCTATTTTAAAAACTGTTTTTAAAAAAACGTGTTGTTATAAAATAGATGTCTTGTTAAAATGCATGCACACTTTTTTCGGACCAGCATTAGTTTTGTAATTTTTTAAACCGATTTTCCACTAGCGAATTATTTTAGGGGGGAACCGACTATTTGCTTTTGTCCTCGAGCTTTCGGCTGGAACCATTTGGAACTAATTATCTCAGAAACAAAAGAATAAAGTCGATTAGCGAGAAAAAATTCGCAAGTGGAGAATCGGCATAACGCTTTCCGAAAGTCTCGTAATATCCCAAAGGATGACGCTATCCAGCACGGAAAACCATTTGGTATTCCTTTACTCAGATTAACTACTTATACTTTGCCAATGTTCGTCCTCACAGGATCACTCTCTTTTGCTCTATCATTCTTCTTCGACGTCATCATTGAGCGATAAATCTGTTGACCGTTGCTAAGCAGCGCGCGCAACTTGATTGTGACGTCATGCGAGTCTCGCATTGCGAAAAACGTCCAACAGTTGAAAAAATAGGCGCCCGTCGTTTTTGAATGAATTTTAACAACATCTCGCTGTTTTCGACATTTGTAAAGTAATCATAGCTAGCCCTGTGCGTGGGGTATTAAAACTATGGTGGGATTTTCTTACGTGGTGCAAGCGACACAAATAAATCCAGTGGTAGAAATCACAAAAGAGGTATGAGATTTCATTTTATAAAAATACGCACATTATACTGTGATACATATAGTACCCAGTGATCAAGTATATTAGGACCAGCGATACTTCCGCACAGCGCGATTGATACTGATCAGACGATATCACTCAATACTTGTATCTGGACATTTTAATACCGTACTCATTGAATACATAACCTCTGTTTGAACGAGGATGAGAGTTGCTGCTCGATCTCGTTCGCGTTTCGTCACCTACTCTAATCGACTCTCATCAACGTTAAACTGGTTCAGATTTTGATAAGAGTTGATGAGAGTTTTCGCTACGCGCGGGGTAATATCCAGTCAACTCTCGTGCAATTCTTGTTCTCGTTTAACCGGGGCATGAGAGTTGAGGAACCTCTTGCTTGCCAACTCTCCTCAACTCAGTTTACTCTCATGCAAACTCTCGCTTGCCAACTCTCATCAACTGTTCAGAACACTGATGCAATTGCTTCGTTCTCTTGAAAACGTCCGTCCCATTGGACGAGTTCTTTTAAACAGCTGCGCACTTACTCTGTGGAGAAACGTGCATTGGGCTTTTTTGTATACTTTCCTATATAGTCGATGCAGCTGTTCATGTTATAAGTCCGAATGATTGAGTGTGTTAAGGAGTTGTATACACATACTTTACACACGAGTTTAACCCGTTAAGCTGCAATGCGCCCAAATCGGCACCCTACTTTATCAGCTATTTTACTCTGTCTAACGACAGACAAGCTTTCCTGGAAAAGTTTACCTTCTCGTGTGTACTTGTCAACAAGTTTTCCTTGACAAATTTTGCCGCTCGTGTGCAAGGTCGCCTGTCAGAATCATAGAAGTATTTCCTGTACACTTGTCAAGTTTTCCTTTGGCGGCCGTACACAAGAACAAATTTTCCTTCTCCAAAACCTGGCATGATGACTAGCTTTGGAACTTAGCTCCTTGGCAAGGAAAAGTTGTCTCAATTTTTTTGCCGTACACACGAACGAATACAACTTGCCAGTCAAGGAAAACTTGCCCGTCTTTACGAGGCTTTAATTATTTAACCCTTTAAGTGGCAATGCGCCCAGATGCGCTCTGCTTTATTATTTTACTCTGTCTAACGCCAGATGATTTTACTTGTCAAGGAGAGAGTGCTGCCACTCAACGGGTTAATAAATATTGACTAAGAAGCGTCATGGATCTTTCAGACATGACAAAAATAGAAGACTGCTTTTATGTTCTTTAGTCACGTTTACAGTTATTGCGACAAATAATGTTGAAGCATTTTCTTTTCAACAGGTGAAGCAATGTTTTGAGAACAAAAGCACAACAGCAACAACAACAAAGGCCTCAGAGCGAGGGCCGTTGGGCGCGAAGATACATATACGAAATGAGACAATCTATAAACCAATCAGGTCAAAGAAAGCGTGGAAACTCAAGTACGATAGACACAAACAACAAACAACTCGTGGTTTCTTCTCGCCCGTAGCGAAACCGTACGAAACATTTGGCGAGCTAGAGTTGGACCTTAGAGAACTGGTGCTCAAAACATTAGGCGCCAAGGTAAGGTGATAAAGAATCGAATATGGCTCCATGCATACAGCCGGTTTTCTAAAATATTTTAGATTTCAACCAATTTTTTCAAGGCAATATGATCATTTCCAGGAAGGTTCAGACTTCGGAGGTCCTTCGCTGTCCATAGAGTTCACTGGTTGGAACGGTGGCAACCATGGCAACCATGACGTTTTACCTTTTGTACTTTTATTGTCTAGTTTCGCAATCAAACGACACTATCTTTTTTTCTTCATTCGGTCAATATTTCTGAAATTCGAGAACTCGAGCCAAGGATGGAGTTATTGCAAGTCAGTTTCATTCCCTTTCTCTATTGTTTTTGTCTGCGCGGTCTGCCAGGAATGTGCCGAAATTACGTATTTTGACTTCGATTTAAAGAATAACACTGTGGTTTTATGAACTGATATATATGATAACGATACAGTCCGTTAGCAAAAACTGGAATTAGCTGGGGAAAATGGTATTAAAACTGTCTACAACCGTCATAGCTATTCGATGTCAATTCCGCCATCTTGGCTTAACTTTCTCATAGGCTAAATGACGTACTGAAGTTGTTGCTCCTGAGTCCAGATACCTATATAGCTCATTCAATTCAGCTTAACTCTCAGCTGCAAGTAAGGATGATGAGCATATTGCCACTAAGTTAGCTCTCCCGCTAGTAAATGCAGACATTAATGGGTCTTTCCCCTTATAACTAAAATTTTGATCTAGTCAAAAATTTCATCACAGCTTGAAAGAGCATCACAAAATTAGTAATATTCCAAAGTTTCGTTGCGAAATGTTGTAAAATGCGGATAATATAGCCTTGCGAAATTTGCCGTTTTTCAGTCATTTTGTATTACGCATGGGAAATTGACAGCCCAATCGGGTGTTGGGGCATCAATTTCCCGTTTGTAATACAAAATGACTGAAAATTGCAAATTTCGCAGGGCTATATTATATTATCCGCATTTTACAACATTTCGCAACGAAACTTCGGAATATTACTAATTTTGTGATGCTCTTTCAAGTTGAAATTTTCGTCTAGACTTGTCTAGATCAAAATTTTAGTTATAAGGGGAAAGGTCCATTGCTTTTAAAATTTTCCTCTATTCAGTTCAAGATGAGTATATTAGCTTCTGCATGGGAACAATGGGAACTCATTAGTAAATGACCTGCAAAAATAGTAATAGCCTCCACCCCTTACAGTGACATCTATAGAGACAAGGGACTATAACGAGCCTTTAATATTACCAGTGCGTATACAACTGCAGATGACACGTTCGAGTGCGGACGTAGACTGCTTGGAATCGTATATAACATCGTCTAGGATGTATTTTCGCTAGGAAAGGAAAGTACTGCCTCAAACTCGACACTCCCAATGTATAGGTTGGGAAAAAGACGCGACAAACAGCGCTGATTACGCCCTTTGGAATGGGAACAAACGTTCGTGGCACTGATGAAACTTTAAAGAAATAAACAAATATATATTGCCGTTGAAAGAATAAAGTTCAGTCCAGTTTCTTTAAGTAGTTTTTCTCCTAGAGTCCAGAAAAAGAGCCAACAGAGTTAGCCAAGCTCTCATTATGGGAGAGACTACGCAATAAGACCACAGATCCACATTACTTAAAGGTATGGTTGATTAGTTATACATTATTTAAAATATAAATTTGAAAAGACACGATTCAAGGCTGGGCTGGGCTGGGGGAGAGTGTTGAAATATACAGATAAATTATTATAAAAAAATAAATAATTTAAACTAATTACTAAAACGCACATATATACAAAATATAGAAATATATAGAGCTTGGCACGATTCAAACGAGTCTCTTAAATGAGTTGAGAGACTCAGTTCATTTTGTTTCGCTTGCCGGGAGTTGATTTCAGGGCAGTGGCGGAAATCTTGGGGGGGGGCGAGGGGGCGCCCCCCCCTCACCTTCACAGAAAATTGATGAATTGTCGGAAATGTTGACCTAAAAGAGGGCTAAAAACAGTCTTTTCGAGTGCAAATGGGGGGGTATGTCGGAAATTTGAAAGTTTTGTCGGAAATTTAGGAGGCTTTGCCCCCCCACCAGAAAAAGTGAATTTCCGCTACTGTTTCAGGGCATAGGCCAGCTATATTTGAAACTTCTCTTAAGAAAATCTCTTTTTGGTTTGGGAAGTGTCAGATATGTTGCACTACTACGAAGATGATAACTGGTCTGATCCACTTCCCTTCTCGAGTTTCTTAAGACTGCAGGTTTACACTATCAAAGTTTCTGTGATCACAGTAAAAAGTTTGCAAAGGTAAATTCTAAGTTTTGAAGGATTTGTAAGGAATGTTTGAAGTGTTTAATTAACGCTGACTCAGTTCCCTCAAGCATTTCCTACAAATCCTTCAATACGTAGAATTTACCTTTGCAAAATTCTTTCTGTGATCACAGAAACTTTGATAGTGTAAACCATCCTTTATAACACTCAGTCAGTTTCCTCAAACATTTCTTACAAATCCTTCAATACGTAGAATTTACCTTTGCAAAATTCTTTCTGTGATCACAGAAACTTTGATAGTGTACACCAGGCTTAATAAAGTGTATGTGTAAATTTCATTCAGTTTGATGACGAAAGTGGCAAGTCAGTCAAAGGCAAAGAGCAGTATACGAACAAGAGCATGACCTCGACAATAGGCGGGAGACTGGCACTAATGAAGACTCGATTAGCCGCTATACGTGCAGGTCAGAGTTACGAGTATTGCTTACGTGAAGAAAATCAGAGAAAGGTTAGTACGTCATGTACGTATCTCTAAAGCGAAAGTACGTAAGCAAGGAATTTAAGTGGAGGTATGTTAATCACCCGGCCTTACTTGCAGCTGAGATGATGAGATCTGAACTGAGTTAGAAAGGACGCAACCCAACCTGAGAAGGACCGCTCTGGAAGCCATCTTATGACTCATGTCGATTAGCACTATTTTCCATCCAGCAAACGCCCTATCGATTTCCCAAAGTCTTTCTTTTTGGATTTTTTTATTAATTCGGTTAGGGTTGCGGTTAGAGTTAGACTGTTAGAGTAGGGGTAGGGTAGAGTTAGGGGTTAGAGTAGGGGTATGGTAGGGTTGGGGGTTAGAGTAGGGGTAGGGTTAGTTACATAACCATCTTCTTCCATCTTCCAAAAATGACGTCAAGTCAGTTTGCTGGATGGAAAATAGTTCTAACCATCTGATCACGGAGTACAGCTACGGTGGAAGGGTCAGTTAGGGGCTAAACCCAACTCACCCTGTCAACATTAGACAGATTAGAGACCTTACGATTTTAGGACGGCAACCGCGACGGTGACGGCCAAAACAAACTCCTTCAAATAAATGGTAGTCGATAGTTCGTCGTATATTATCAATCGTATGAATTTAATACAGTCTTTATAGTCTTAGAAGTTGAATACATGGGTTTTATAGTTGGGAAGAGCTCTGCTAAACCCAGTTTGAAGTTGCACTTGTTGTGGCTTGGAATGCAGCCGTTGTACCAAGACGTGAAAATATGTGATTTGGCGTTGTAAACAGAGCGAGGACAATATCTAAATTATTCATTTATTGTAATTACTCAATTCTTTTCAATGATCTATTGTATTGGTAGCCGTTGCCGTCCTAAAATCGTAAGGTCTCTAATTAGATCGCGAGGACGGGCACGTCAAAGACGACGTGAAAATGGCGTATGTGCCCATGTATGGATATGCCACGCCATTTTGAGGTCATTTTCACGTCGTCTTTGACGTCCGCGTCCTCGATCTAAATCTGTCTATTCCCTGTGGGAGGAAACCGGGGTACCCGGAGAAAACCCACGACTTTCGGTAGAGCGTTGTCTTTTCACATAAGCATCACGTGTCCGGAGCGAGAATCTCAGAGGTGAAAGTGTATGTGCGCCAACGAAGCTCGCTCTGTATGTAAACCAAGGAAAGTAGGTTCCAAGAAAAAGGTAATAAGCTCGATCTAAATACCCGATTCATAATTAAGTCAATTACTTGGGCATTCCGCTCTATAGAAGAGGATAATCCAGCTCGTCCTTTGCCTTGCACGCCAAGACAACAAGATATACAAGATCGTCCACTAACACGAAAGGTGTAAAGTACGAAGTCCTGCGGTGCAAAACAACAACCTACCAAAGATCATACTGGATAAGAACCATCAGAACATGGAACACATTGACGGTCATACTTGACTTGAGTATGGAGAACTTCAACGCATTCAAGTCTGTAATGCGAGAGTACTACCATACTGCATTAACGAACACATACGATTGTGATGATGTACGAACTTTTAAAACGATTTGCCCGAAATGCAATAGAGCAAGGACTTTAACAAACTCGATGAACTGTTGTTTTTAGTCTCTATGGTTTAATTGTTATTTGTGTTATTGATATTTGTCTCTTAACGTTTTGGGCCCGCAGTAATTGGTTTCAGGCTGTTGCGGATACCCAACCATCAACTCAGTTTATGTCATTGTGTTATGTATGTATATGTGTGTATGTGTGTGTATGTTTCTGTACAGTAGTGATGGAAAAGCAATTAAATAATAATAATAATTAAAAAATTAAATAATGAAGGGATTTTGTAGATGACAAAGCGAAAACTTCATGTCCTCCGGTAGGAATGCAGTGCTCTCACTACTACAGAAACCCTTCCTACTGTATATTCTAGATGCTTGAAATTCTAGAAGAACAAAAGCTTGAGACGCAACTCACACTCAACACCCCACTTGGCCCACCATACATCAGAAAGAAGTCCGTGCTGGCGTCGAGAAAGTCCGTTGGAAATATTGAAGACACAACGCTTGAAGAAACGCGAAAGTTGGATGCAAGCGAACTACAGTAAGTTAGTGCTAAATATTGCACGCTGTGTTAAATACTGCAGAATGGTTACTGCTTTCTGATTGATAGCTATGCATCACGTGACTATAGCTAAAACCTCATTACGCAAGTTGCGGCTATCCGCAAGTGAAGGTAAGAAACTTGGATGTGGTTGCACACCATACGTGAAATACTGGCTCTAAAATACGATTTTAGATTGCCAACATGTTCTGGTCTTAGATTGCCAACATATTACTGATTGCTCGGATTACCGACCTAGCAGTACCTAAATGACTCCCCGTAAAGTAACTTTAGTTCTAGTCTCTGTAAGTTCAATCTAATTAATTGTTCCCCCGACTAAGCGGTCATTCTAAGGGGCCATACGTTATCCTACACGAAGAAAACCAATCCAGTGGGGGTGTTTGGAAGCAATCTACTCTTCTCAAAAGCGAAATTGTGGAAGTGTTAAATTAATGTTAAAACATAAATTTTGATTTTTTTCAGAGAGTACCATAAACGCAAGTGTAAGAATTTCGTGGCATTTCTTAAAGCTCTCTACTCCCTGATACGCTGCGTGTATCATTTGAAGACACGAGATCTACGCACTAAGGTATTAATAATAAGAGAAGAACTGATAGAGCTATCCAGTATGCATAAAGTTAGATAATACGATAAAGCCCTGGGCAAACTAGGAAACATTGTTGCGGAAACATTGTTTCCTACCAATGTTTCGCCATGTTTCCCAGAGTGAGCAAACACTAGTGAGAAACATAGGGAAACATAAAATGTTTCTGAATTTGCTAGGAAACATTTTTGTTTCTCGGGAAGCAAATTTTGTTTCCGCAAAATGTTTCCACGGTTGGGCAAACATGGAAACATTTGAGGAAACATCGAGAATCACAAATGTTTCCACAACAATGTTTCCTAGTTTTCCCAGGGCTTAAGTCTTCATAATTTGTCTCTGTTAATACATTTAGGTACCACTCAGTCGAGACTATCTGAAAGTGATCAACACAGATGTACCCTTGGACGCCAAAGGAAAGCCCATCAGACATCAGAGAGTTACAATTACCAATGCCCAAAATAACGAGGGCTCAACAGATTCTTTTCACATCAGAGGAAGCGACTCGGACCGAGTGACCAGTACGGTCCCTAACGAGTCCTTGCCGAACGTTTCACGACCATCAGCGATAGAATGCGGTTCTACTTCAGAAAAGCAAAGTACTGGTTTTCCAGCTAAGCGGTATGAAGTTGCGACTATTGTGTTATTTTACCACTTTATCCGGATGTGTTCGCACTGCTTGTTCCCAGCATAGATATCTTATATACACTAGATAGCGCATCTCTTTTAGTAAAATTGAAGCCAAGAATATTCCAGCGGTTACTCCCATTTGAATAGATGGCGGCCATGCTGGTCGTTCCCACTTGCTAATAAACACTTAAAAACAACAATAACTTTCATCATTTGAATATTTTAAAAACGAATTTGGAATAGGGTTAACTTAATGTTTAAGTTCCATGTTTAAGAAATAGGAAACATACGAATCTTCTAATTTCATGGGAACGACCTGAGACTGCAATCACGTCTTCAATTTTTGAATTGCAGAATAATTAGATGCACTATCTAGTGTATATAAGATATCTATGGTTCCCAGTTGTTGTGACAAGTCTGGAACAAGTTGTCATCACCTTGTTACAAGGTTGATGACGGTAATGGATCGACTTGCTACAAGTTGTTCCAACAAGACTAATGCAGGCCGTTCGTAACAATAAGTTTCTACGAGTTTGTTGTCATCAACGTATTAACAACTTGTTATACGTGCAGATGATATCAAACTTTGTATAACAACTTGTTGCAAGTCTGTTGGCCTCATCAACCTTGTTACAAGATGATACAAATTTGTCCCAGACTTGTCAACAACTGGGAACAAGCAGTACGAACACATCTCGTTAACAAGCTGTGAAGTTTTTACGCGTATACTGTACACCCCGAATTTTCATGTCACTATTAATAATGAATGTATCATTCCTGCTGCACTTACAGGCACGTGCCACATTCATTTCTTATTATTTAGTATGAAAAATATGCTGGCACGATCTGGTACGTTAGAAGATATTCCAGAGCCTGGCAGTTTGCCTGCAGGTCAAGATAATCCATCCAGTAGAGCTGGAATCAGTCGCTGTAGTCTGCAGGGAACCTTGTTATCAGTATGTACTGTTAAAAGGTAATCACTAAAAGACTAAACAGAGTTCGTACAGGCCAGAAAGAGTTAAATTCAAGGACTTTCAAGGCTTTGTATCAGGAAATTCAAGAAATGAAGGGGCTGAAAAAAAGGCGTTAGAAATCAGTAAACAGTGATGTTAAACTAAACGGCAACTTTAATGAATTTCAAACAGCTTTGGCCTTTGTAAGACATGAACAGAATCAACTTACAAAATGTTCAATTCTTAATTCCAAACAATTTCAGAAAATATCCACTAAAGCAAGAACAATTTAAGGACTTTCAAGCACTTCTTTATAAACTCAAGGACATTTAAGGCCTTAAATTTTTGTTTCCAAATTCAAGGATTTTCAAGGATTTTCAAGTTTTGTACGACAATGCATGGGCTATTTGACAAGTCCAAGAATTGTCTAATCATAATAGTACCTTCTTCCAGGCGAGGGCAGTTTCTCGGAATGATAACAAATACTGGAAATAATTCAGAGCTGGGTCAAGTACAGACATTGCCAGTGTGGCAACAAGTAGCAACAAATGAAAGAAGTACGTTTAGCTAACTATATATCTTCATAGCTATTTTGTCATTATGCACCCAATTTGTAATTTTACTCTGTCTAATATAACTCGCAAAGTTTTACTCGTAAAGGGATTGTTAATTGTTGCCGTTAAACGAGACAGTCGAATAGTGCACTAATTGGTAGTTTATCCACTTTGTCAGTGAAAAACTAAAGTAAATTTTTAAATTAGACGAAAAAAGATCAAAGCCTGGAATCTCAAGGTAATATGATGAAATATTCGCGTCCAATTTACATAATCCCTAAACTACTCCTCTGAATTGGAAAATCCGAGAAACCACGCATAATTCTAACTGCAAGACAACCTATTTTTTCCAGGAAATCAGAGAGGCCAAGAGGACTGAATTTGGATCAGCTTAAAGAAGAATATCTCGAGGCTCAGAAAAGATGTTCGAAACGACTTCATGATGACATGAAGAGAATTGAAAAGTAAGAAAGAAATGTTCTCTTCTTCTCAATTGTGTACAAGACACAAGTTCCTGATTCATTCGCTGGAACTCTAATAGGCAATTGCAGCTATAGACGAAATTTTGATCTAGGCAAGAAGAACAAATCCATCACCACAGATAGAAAGAGCATATTAAAATTAGTAAAATTGCAAAGTTTGGTTGCACAAATTTTGTACACATTTGTATTACGCGCGGTAAAAATAACCACTTTCGGCTGAAAAATGGTTATTTTTCACGCGCGTAATACAAATATATACCGAAAACTTGCGAACTTCACAGGGCTATATTTTCCTCATTTTACGACAATTCGCAACCAAACTTTGCAATTTTACTCATTTTAAGATGCCCTTTCCAGCTATGATAATGGTTTCGTTCTTCTTGCAACCTAGATCAAAATTTCCTCTATACCTGAAATCATCCATGCATTTTCATCCGCTACAAATCCCTTCAACAATAGACCTTTCCCCTTTTAAGTGAGATTTTGATCAAGACAAGTCTTGACAAAAATTTCATCACAGCTTGAAAGAGCATCACAAAATTAGTAATATTCCAAAGTTTCGTTGCGAAATGTTGTAAAATGCGGATAATATAGCCTTGCGAAGTTTGCCGTTTTTCAGTCATTTTGTATTACAAATGGGAAATTGATAATGAGTTTGATTATCTGATTATCAATTTCCCGTTTGTAATCTAAATGACTGAAAAACGGCAAACTTCGCAAGGCTATATTATCCGCATTTTACAACATTTCGCAACGAAACTTTGGAATATTACTAATTTTGTGATGCCCTTTCAAGCTGTCTTTCAAGCTGTGGTGAAATTTTTGTCAAGACTTGTCTTGATCAAAATCTCACTTAAAAGGGGAAAGCTCTATTTGTCTCTACAATATCCCCATGTTTCTCTCTTCAGACTAGAGAAGCCAGTATTTCGTATCAAGTTAGGAGCATTAAAGCTATCTCACCTGTTGGAACACGATATTCCAAGCATGAGAAGATCAACCAATAAACTACAACAGGACTACCATGACCAAAATGTCCGACCTTCAGGGTGGTACGTATTATTACAGCGTGGACGTCTGTTATGAGATGACAAGAATTAGTTATGTTGCAAATTGTATAGAAAAAGTGCTCGCGGTTGACAAATAGACATGGAGTGATATCGATAGAGGAAGGGCGCAGCCCAACCACAGAATAAAGATCCATACAGAAGGGCCACTTACGTCGGAAGCTTTGAAGTTTCTGTCGTCGCTGGCCGCCATTTTCCTAGCCAGTCAATGACATTTTCTGGCCAATAAACACGCGCTGTACTGGGCTGGATGCCCCGCCTTCTGGCTAGTAAACTGCTTATTTTTGCGTAAAAAAAACGAGGACACGTCGCACCGCTGAGTGGCCCTTCTGGTACTGATCTTTATTCTGTGGCCCAACGGAGGTTTCCTACTTTGCTACTAGATTAGCGAGGTTCAGATTGGGCTTCCAGTACCGCTCACAGGCTTGATACGCATTTGATGGGCCAATTGGGTAGATTACATGCTGCATCTCACTGGGGAACGGTATAGTGGAAAATAAATTTTAATATCTGAACCTCTCTAAAGAAACAATAGAGACCTTACGATTTTAGTACGGCAACGCGACGGCAACGGCTATCAATACAATAGATCATTGAAAAGAATTGAATAATTACTGTATATGAATAATTTCGACATTATCCTCGCTTTGTTTACAACGCCAAATCACAGATTTTCACGTCTTGATATACAACGGCTGCATTCCAAGCCGCAACAAGTGCAACTTCAAACTGGGTTTAGCAGAATTCTTCCCAACCATAAAACCCATGTCTTCAACTTCTAAAACTGTATTAAATTCATACGATTGATAATATACCACGAACTATCTTTACTACCATTTATTTGAAGGAGTTTGTTTTCGCCGTCCTAAAATCCGGCGTAAGGTCTCTAATGAAAAGATAATCCATACTGAATCTCAAAACAGAACAGTTTGTATAGGCAAGGAGTTGCGAGAGTTACCAAAATAAGTTTACTTCAGTTCAGTTTCCAGTCATAGTCAATATCCAGGGTAGGTGGCCAGATAGGCTCTCTGGCACCTTGGTCAGTTGCTGGGTGGCGATAATCATTTTAGGTCAGAAGGACAGAAGTCCAGCTCAAAGTGGTAAAAACTACATTGTTTTTCTATTCCCTTCTTAACTTCTTTGCCCCCAGATTCAATTGTTTTGATTTATCAATAAGAATGCCAAGTGCAATAGTTTACAACCTAAACATTTAAAGTAAATTAAACTTCACATCCGATCATACACAGACAGACCCAAGTCTCTTTTTAAACTTGTTGAAAACTCTCGCTAATATTTTCTAGGTTTGACAATTTGTGTGAAAAAGCTCAAGAGCTGGAGGTAGAAGACGATGACGCGATCGACACTCATCTCCAAAAATTTGTTCCATTTTCTAAAGACGATGTCGAAACACTTTCGCACATCAAGGTAGGAGACATGTGAATGAGAGTTGTCGAGAGTTGCAACAATCGCTCGCGTTTGGCTGCCAAATCTCATCAACTCTCGCGGACTTTGAACTGTTTCAAATTTTAAGACCAATCTAGATATATTTTTCCTGTGTTGGTGTAATGTACTCAGGTGAATATGATGCTTGTGATGTTACTCACATCTTGAAAAATATGCCTGACCACGGTGGGAATCGAACCTACGACCTTTGGAATACTAGCCCAAGCTCTGCCAACTGAGCTACGCGGTCAGGACGGTTCGAGTGTGTTATATTTCGGAACTGAATCTAGTTCCTTCGATATCAATGTAATCTAGTTATAATGTTATTTTTTCTGTGTTGGTGGGCTAGTATTCCAAAGGTTGTAGGTTCGATTCCCACCGTGGACAGGCATATTTTTCAAGCTTGCGCGGTGTGGATATACACTCAGAGTAACATCACAAGCATCAATCTAGCTATTTTACATTATGTATTTCTTGTTATTTCAGTCCAAACTATGTTTGATTAGCCAAAGTCTTCCACTATACGAGCTATGCAAAACGAGCGTGCAAGAAGCGTTGCAAGTAAGTATGAAATATATCTGCTAGCTTCTCTAGGGTCATGGAGTTAAATCAGTTAATTCAAAACTTTGGCCAACTTATATTATATAGTTACCCGGTTGCGAATTAAGAATTTTTTCTGACCTATAGTTATTTTTAAAAATTGTGGGCCAATGCTAGTTTTGAGCAATATCTGAAAGTGTCTAGATTTTGGCTTCGGAAGAAATTGATTTTCATGCGAGTAATTTCTGAAGAATCCGCACAAAATGCCTTGCGAGTGAATAATGCGCAAGACCCACACGCGTGCGGAACCAAGAAGATTTCGGATTATTCGAGTTTCGATTTGACAAAAACCGCTTTCGGAAAAATATCCAACATTTCTGCGCACTTTTCCCAAGGAAAAAATTTTCTGCGCAAAATATTCCCCTTAACCTGGGAAGGGGGGGGGGGGTGCTTACTTATTTTGACAATTCAGATAGCATATTTTCAGCTTCAATACCAGGTTTAAGAAATGCTGGTATCCACATGGAACTAGGTCCAGCGTCCCTCACTAGGTCACCAGAAAAATTCCAATCTCGTGCCCTTCATATAAAGTTATCCAAACTTGGATAACTTTATGAAGAACAAGAGATTGGAATTTTTCTGGTATCTGTTCCATGATCTAGTTCCATGTGGATACCAGCATTTCTTAACCTGGTATTCAAACTGAAAATATGCTATCTAAATTGTTTCCAAACTTTGTGAAATGGCTATTTGAACAAGCATCAGCCAAATGTGTACCCAGTTGTGATTGATTCGTTCGTTTAATCGTTTCTCTCCTGTCAGTTTTTCTTAGAGAAAATCGTGCACAGCCATGGTAACCTATTGCCGGATTGGATGGCTCACAGAAAAATAAAACCTCCGGAGAAAGATGAACAACAGCTCGATTAAAGAAAATATAAAACAATTATATATAGAAATGTATCAGTAATATTACGCTAATTTATGCAACTTATGTTGTAAAATTTATATTTTATGCTCTTTGTTGTGAATAACAGGGCCAAAATCCTATATTTCATACATCACAAGAATTCAATCACAAAAGCAAGCTAAGCCTAAAAATGTTTCTAGATTTTTCATTGCTGGTTTTTTTTCGTTCCACAAAAATGGCTTTTGCATGACCTACATTAGCCTAATACATTGGCATATATCTAGAAATGCGTCCTCAATGAGGGTGAAAAAACTTCAGGCCGATTTAGTTTTCATATTGAAAACTGGTGTAAATGCCACATACATAGGGCCACAAGAAGGCTAACTGACCTTCCCAATTTCACCAACCCATTGAGTGGCAGCACTCTCCCCCTGACGGGTAAAATCGTCTGGCGTTAGACAGAGTAAAATAATCTGGCGTTAGACAGAGTAAAATAATAAAAGTAGGGCACATCTGGGCGCATCACAGGGAGCCCATCCCGGGTCATATTTCCTCCGTGGGGGAGTGTGGATCTTTTCTGGAATGACCCAATAAGACCCGGGATGGGCTCCCTGTTGGCGCATTGCCACATAAAGGGTTAAATTGGCAAATTTTCTAATATTTTTCTGGCTAACACCTTGAATGCCCAAATTAGGTAAATCTAAAGCCCTGTTGACTAATTCTTTCAAAATAAATATATTTTATTACATTCTTTCTTTTCAGTTCATCTACTCTATTAAAAACTTCATTATATATTATTAAAAAGCCACGCAAATATATTATTATCAGCTAATATACCTAAGGCCTGATAATATAATTTCAAAAGATGCATTAATTATGCCCCACGACACAATGGCTCGTGAGCAATTCATGAACGCCCCTCGATACACACGGGATATACGTCGACAACGAGTCTCAAAAATACTCTGAAATGTCTTTTGTACGCTCCAGTACTCGCCGCCGACATGTTTTTGCATGTTCGACTTAACCACAGACAGAGGGTAAAAAATGGTACTATTAGTAGCGCCGAGCAGGGCACCGCATATAAAATCCTGAATGGTATTTTCAAAACTAGTCTGCGCTTCCGGTAACATGTCCTTTAGGTAACCTCGGAATCCGAAAAAGATTGCATTCGACGGACCATTCCGCAGAAGGATGGCGGTTAGCCCTCGGTAGTACTCTTTCATACCGTAGACCCGTAACTCTCGGAATGTGTGAAGTGTATTCAGGAATCGATCGTGATGCTTTCGATGCGATAGTAAAGTCTGGACTCGCTCGAACGGAGTAAGGATGGCCTCGGCCGAACCGGCAAGAATGGCTGCCACACTGTTGTTAATCTGTGTTGGGATTTGCGGAAACGAGTTATTTAGGTCTCTTTTAAATCTGTGATAAAGTCCAAACATAATAGAGACTGATACGGCTTTTTGTAACAACGGTGGCAAAACGCCTCGGTAGAGGAAATGAAAACCCTCGTTCTTTATCTGGGCTAAAGCAACAAGAAGCCTCGATCCATCGACTTGTTGCCGAAACGTTACTTTAAATACTGGATATGTAGCAAGGATATTGATCGCGCTCGCACCGGCGCCAGCTGCAAAATGTTGCCAATCTTGATCGCTGTCTTGAGTCCATGATTTCTGTCGCATCTTTTCCTTGCCAGGCACGCTCGGTCGTGCCTGTTGAGACATAGTTTAAAAGTATAAAAGCATCGTCATTACTAGCTCGCATCACCACGCCAAAACCGTCCAAATCTCAGCAGAAAAAGTTGTGTAAATACATATTTTCACATTCATGTTGCTGCGAAAAAAGTGGCCATGAGAGTTTCCGCGAAGTCGTCCCGATTCACGCGTGGACATTGATCCCACGCGTGGGCATCTCTCGTGGGGACACGTAATCCTACCGTCGTTTGCATCAATGAATGAACAGCTGTAGATAGCAACACTGCGTATTCTCATGGGAAACCAATGGGAAACTTTGATGTCTGTAAACGAGCATTCAAAGGTTTCGCTTAGCCCAGTCAGTAAGCATGAAGCTTGTTAGCTGGTTATAGATTTGTGACATGATTTATATGTGCAGTATTTATACGATGCTTTCCTTTGAGATAAGACAATTTGAAATTTTATGACTAAACATAAACCGGAAAATGTTCAACATTTTATTGGCTTACCAATAAAAGTGTTCAACACTTTTGTGCTTGAAAATTTTGGTAATTTTTCACTTTTCAGCACCGCTTAATCACAGAATAGGAAGTTATACCAGAAGCGTAACTCTAGTCGTTTCCCTTATTGTTTGACGTCCACGAAAATTTTAACTCGCCACGTCAGGCCACGCCATCCTGGCTAGTACAGCCGGAAGTTTTTATCAGGATTTGGTAGGTACAAAGTGCCGGTTGTACTAGCCAGGATGGCGTGATTGATGACGAATCGCTTGTAAAAACGCGGACAAATATTTGCTCGAGTTACGCTTCTGGTATAACTTCCTATTCTGTGGCTTAATGTTGCATAAATTGCTTTTAATTTATGGCATAAATTATTAACTGTGCTATAATTTATGGCATAAATCACATCAAAAGCTTTGCTACCATGGCAACGGACAGCCGAAAACGAAGTCAAGATGGCGGTCTCAATTTGTTCAAAACAATGACAGAAATGTTCAATTTACGCTCACTTGCTGTGAAAATCTAGATGTTTTGGCGAGGAATTTCTGAGCAGAAATACTTGCCAAGGATTTCGCTATGGAAAATGGCGGAGAAATAAAAACTATGGATGATTTAGACGATGAAACGCTACAAGTATTGTATACTTGGATCGACGAGATTCCTTTGTCAAGACCAAAGCGAAATATAGCGCGTGATTTTAGTGATGGAGGTAGTGTGAGGTTTATATGGAATATGGGAATACTTCAGTTTACCGTATCCGAGTGATTATTCAATACATGTACTATCAAAAACACAACATACCACAATATGCTGAATATAAACAAACTTTAGGGATGGCAACTACAGTACCCGAATTTCTGAAAAATATAAGGAGAATTTCGACGTTTCGAGCGAAGAAAATTCTCCTTATATTTTTTGGGTAATTGCATCCCTAAAAGTAATTGCATCCCGCTTGTTGATATTATTTGCACTATCTGCACTGGCTCAGCATGTCGCACAACCACAGACAGTTGGGTATATAAATCACTCTACCAAAACATGCCATCAAATATTTGTTTTCTCGTGCTAAGTACCCATTCAGATTAAACTTGCTGAGGTTTTAAATAATTGGGTTTGTCAGTGATAGAACCACAGATTAACTAAAGACAAACAGGTCCGTCAGTAATGTCTTGACAAATAGATGGTTTATAGCACTATTTTCCATCCAGCAAACCGCCCTATCGATTTTCTAAAGTCGTTTCTTTTTGGATTTTTTATTAATTCGGTTAGGGTTAGAGTTAGGGTTGCAGTTAGAGTAGGGTTTGGGTCAGTTACATAGCCATTCAACACCTCTTCCATCTTCCGAAAATGACGTCAGGTCAGTTTGCTGGATGGAAAATAGTGCTAACCCAAATGGTTATGCGGTTGTTCACCCGACACCAGAAGTCCAGAACTTTAGGTTCTATGGCTGGCTATTTATCTGACATGCGTACATACAATATTCATGTTTATGGACAATAAATTTTTTATTAACCTGTCCTGGACTCCTACTCTAACTATATTTCTTACGCTAACCGTTCTACACATTCGCAGGTAGAAGAACTACACATACACTTGAAATTCCACTCCCAGATTTGATCCGGATGATAGCGTATGCAAAGCCAAGTGCCTTTACCACTCTACTACAGAGGAATTGCTTGAAATCAACTAAAATCTATTTGGTATCATTTCAGCATGTTTAAAGAACGAGGAAAACACTTTTGTTGAATCTATAGCCATATACAGTAACTTAAAGTTCAGGTGTCGGAACAATAACCACAGCCTAATTAATATTGACAACAGAAATTAAAATTAATACAAGTTTAAATTGATTATAGTTTTAGTGGCAGAAATAGTAAGTCACTTCTTACCCAAGCTGGTTGAAATACATAACTATTCCGCTGCAAACTCAATCACACAGAAGAAGGACAATTGGAGTACCTTGCAAAGTAAAGTGAAAAGTTATATAATGATAACAAAAATAATTAATGGCTTAACACTTTAAGTGGCAATGTGCCCAGATGTACCCTACTAAATTAATAATTACTATTAATTAATTATACATTTACTCTTTCTAATGCCAGATGAGTTTACTTGTCAGGAGATTAAGTGGCAATGTGCCCTATTATTTTATTCTGTCTTATGCCAGATAAGTTTACTTGTCAGGAGGAGAGTGCTGCCACTCAATGGGGTAATCAGACTATCGCCCAGGAACCCTGTTAACCCTTTAAGAGTCAATGCACCCAGATGCACCCTAATTTATTATTTTACCATGTCTAACACCAGACAATTTTACTTGTCATGGGGAGAGTGCTGCCACTCAATGGGTTAAGCATTATGACACAGTGCCATGGTACTGTATTGATTTGAAAAACAGTAAATTACTGTAATTGTTAGGAAAAGTTCTGGGTCGATTAGAATATAAAGTTTCCGATGACTTGTTGGATGGTGTTTGCAAGTGCCAATCTGGTGCAATTGAAGTGTTCCTAATAAATCTAAGAAATAAGGTAAATTATGCATATTATTAAGTAATTTCTAACTCTTGAAGGATTTATAGGAAATGTTTCAAGGAATTAACTCTGAGGAAACTATGGACTGGCTGCATACCCTAGCTAACACGCCCTACACTATTATTTTAATAAATCTAACAGTGGGTTCAACTTATTGGAACTCAGTGACAATTAGTTGAGGAACTGAATGGATGTATTTGGGTACCGGTATTAAGCTGCACCCTGCCAGTGAGTGTTTGAATACATACTGTACACTGGCTGAGTATTAAATAATTAATACATACACTGACTGAGTGTTTTTCCTTTTTGTAGATTGATAAATATATAGCTAAGAAAAAAGCTGCAGCATTACGAAAGCAACATCAGGTTTATGACGAGTTTTCACCTGACCCAGTGTCGGATACTTCCTCATATCAGACCATAGACGGTACGTACATGACACAATCATTAATTATAATTCATTAGACTTACCACAAGTGACAAGTCAACTCGCATTGTAATTAATAAAATGAGTGAGCAAATAAAATGAATGGGACTCCCCATTGGTAACATCCTGATCCAACACTTTGACAAACGCAAGAACTCCCTTTACAAATGGCAGAACTTGGTTTTCAAATGCCAGAAGTACCTTTTCAAATGCCAGAACACCCTTTTCAAATGCCAGAACTCCCTTTTTCAAATGGCAGAACTCCCTTTTCAAATGGCAGAACTCCCTTTTCAAATGGCAGAACTCACTTTTCAAATGCCAGAACACCCTTTTCAAATGCCCGAAGTACCTTAAGTTTGCAAATGCCAGAACTTGGTTTTTAAATGCCAGAACTTGATTTTCAAATGCCAGAAGTACCATTTCAAATGCCAGAACTCCCTTTTCAAATGGCAGAACTCACTTTTCAAATGCCAGAACACCCTTTTCAAATGCCCGAAGTACCTTTACAAATGCCCGAAGTACCTTTACAAATGCCAGAACTCCCTTTACAAATGCCAGAACTCCCTTTTCAAATGCCAGAACACCGTTTTCAAGTGCCAGAAGTACCTTAGTTTACAAATGCCAGAACTCCCTTTTCAAGTGGCAGAACTTGGTTTTCAAACGCCAGAATTCCGTTTTCAAAGTTTTAACCTGAGAAATTTGAGCTCAACTGCACACAGCTGTAGCAAGATTGACCAAAATCAAAACTTTAAAAATCCTTTGAGGTCATACTGTAACATCTATTCCTAGCCTCTCTCAACATAGATGATTTAAGAAACAATTAATTATAAAAACATATGGATAATACAAAACCTAAACTTCTAAAATTTAACAGTCTAAAACTCCATATTGAATTACAAAAAAAATACATAGTAAAAACCAATATTTAATTAGTGTTTTGAAAGGACACTTTTAGTGCAAGTACTTTGAAACTTAATTAATGTAAATTACAAAATTAGGACTTTACTGGGATTTCAAAGTCCACATGCATTAATAAGGCACTTTGCCCGAAGTATTTATAAACTTTCTACTTATATAATTATTTTGGTTAGGTGGTGGTGATTATACTGCATATGGGTATGCCTTCAATGCAGTACCTCAACAACAAATGGCAGACAGTTCCTATGCTATGCATACAAATCATCAAGAGGTTTGTTTAATTAAAAAAATATTGTAGTGTAGTTAACCCTTTAAGCGAATGTTTCCTCTATTCCATCTCCTTCTTCGGTTATACCAGCAGGGACCGGTTGTTCAAAGCTGGGTTAGTTTAACCCTGGGTTAAACTAAAATTCAAAGCCAACTTCCTGACAGCTTGTCCATAAATTTGGAAACATTTCTTCAGAGATCTTGTCTGGATCGATAGGAGTTCACTTTTCTGAAGTTTTGAAATAAACACACGTGCAGAAATACATAAACTAAAACAGCAGGTTAAATTTTAACCCAGGGTTAGCACTAACCCACATTTGAACAACCAGCCCCAGTTCTTTAAGGCAGCGTACTTTTAATTTTTCTGCTTTAGTTATAGGACAATTTCTTGTTCAGTGACATTGAATTAATTAAAGGCATCTATGCATTTTTTGTTAGCACTACCAAGCAAGTCCATACAATCAAACATCGTCTCATCCGGAGTTCAACCAGCCTCACATGAATGGACCAAAGGTTGGTCAGAACAGTCGCAAAAGGGAATCTGGTAACGATGGTAAACCATCGCTTGGTAAAAGAACATCACACGTAGGGTAGGTTGATTGAGAAGATCTTTGTCTAATGGTGCATGTGAACACCAAACGAAAATGGAAATATGAAACTATAGAAAGGCACAGCATACCCCGGCCAGCAAATCAACTGTCGTGCATAAATTATAGCCCAGGAAAGCAAGACAAACCTTTTCAGGGTTCGTAGCGGTCTTTGAAATCCTTGAAAGTCTTTAAATTGGAATGCAGGTCTTTAAGGTCTTTGAAAAATCTTTAAATTGTGTGAAAAAGCGAAGAAAGTCTTTAAAAGTCTTTAAATTCTTTAGCGAGGAATTGATTATACGATTTCTTAGGTAATAAAATAGATTGATTGAATCAAGATTTTCGCAAATATCGACGAAAATGCGCATTTGAGGATGTGATTTGACGGGACTAATTACTGGGTAAAAATGGTACTTACACTAGCAATTTTTCGACAGCTGATTGCTCTCAAAGGTCTTTGAAAAGTCTTTGAAAATAGGCAGAAAAAATCTTTGAAAGTCTTTGAATTTTTTTGGTCTTGGAGACTACGAACCCTGCTTGTGCTAATGTCTCATCCAATTTTTGACCAAAACTAACAATTTTAATGACTTTATTTTAAAGGCAGCAACATCATGAAAAGAATTCTCATCAGTCTGTAGACAGTCCTCAAAATATTCGACTACTACTTGAAGAAAAGGAGCAATCATTGTTGGCCTCGCAAGAAACGATACAGGTGCTTGATTACTTGCCAGTATACTAGCTTTTGAACAAGTGTACAAATTTGCTTGTCTGTAACTGACTTTGTGGCATTCATTTGTACAATAATTTGTATTCCTTTCTAGATTCTCCAAGTCAAAGTGCGAAGACTGGAACATCTCTTGCATCTCAAGGACATACGCATAGAAGATCTTACACGAAGGCTTCAGCAGGCCACCCAACCCCCTCCTAAACATCTCCCCCCACAACATAACCCCCCTATACCACCTATCTCAGGGGCTGCAGGCCAACCTCTGCCTAGGATGCATTCCACCCCACCATTACCACCTGTACGAAGTCCTCCTAAATATGGTTCGTGAGGAAGTCTATACCAAGGCAGCTCATATAGCCTTGCATTGCAATGTTGAGACCCAAGGTCTTTACAGACCTTCTAACTAACATATATGCTACAATCAAGAAGCAATATAAGGCAGAATATGCTGCCTTGGTTTAGAAGGATGTATCATTTGCAGGGATTTATACAAGCAGTTTGGACTACTGACGTTTTTCCAGAAGAGGATTGAGTGTTAGTAGGAAGCACTCCTCTGCCCCGAAAATTTCTTGATTTTGTCTCTATATGAAATAAAATTTCCGGCATTCAGAAAGCATTTTTGAGCAAAAATATAACCGTCAATATAAGCCGTGTTGAAGAATATACAACGATCAAGTACTTTCTTCCTATTACAGTTAATTATTCACATTTGCCACAATTTCTTCAATGTACATATATTGTGAAAAATGTAACTACGGAGAACGTTTGAGAGTTTCAAAACTCAAATAAAGATTGGGCTTTTACTACCGTGTAGAAAAGTGCTTGTAATAATCCCTGCCATGTGTTTTTGAAATCTGTTATTATCTTCTCAAGTACAGTATATGATCTTGATCAGAGTCCGAGATGGACAAGAAGAACTGAACAAGCATAACAAACAGAGAGAGTTAATATTTAAGTTAAGCATACCAAGTTATATATTTGAAAATAGAATAATATAATGTTGTGGAGCTTTTCAAGGTGCTACTTAATTGACTTGCTTAGAAAACACATTATTTTTAGGTAATATATAAAAAGTATTTAAGTCGTTCATACTGTGGGAATAGTTATTAAAATTACTTTAAAGCATGTATATAATTTAGCTATTAAAAGTCTGACAAACAATTGGAACATGTACTGTATACAATGTACATTTGTGTGTTTGTTTGTCATGCTATGCACACAGAAGGTGTTTGACGATCTTTTTTAGAAAATGTATCACTGTCACTACTAGTACTTAATGAAGAACATCTCCCACTTATTTATCTAACAACAAATCCAACCAACCCTAGACCCCCTTTGACACCTTATGTGGCTTAGGCCTTAGTTGTTTGCTGTTTGGACATTTTCTCTTGTGCATGGCATATATGTAAGATATACGAATCTATGCACAGTTAATGAAGTTACTGAAAACACCGAGCCTGAAAACACAGACCATGAAAACACCGAGCCTGACAACAACCGAGCCTGACAACAACCGAGCCTGACAACAACCAAGCCTGATAACACCGAGCCTGAAAACGACCGAGCCTGAAAATGGCCGAGCCTGAAAACACCGAGCCTAAGACAACCAACCCTGAAAACAATGAGTCTGAAGGATGTTCAAGTATTTCTTTACAAATTCTAGGATATTGAAGGCCTTGAATTTTTGTTTTCAAATTCAAGGACATTCAAGGACTTTCAAGTTTTGTACGGACCCCGAGTTTAATCAATCTCGTTCCCCGAGCCTGCAATCCTCGGGAAGGAACGCGAGGCTCTGGGATAATCTGTTGCCGGAAGCCAGGAATCCTGGCTAAGACCAAAGGGCTAATCAGATTCCTCCCTGAAACGGATTATCCTAGGCTCCTCGGCAGGCATCTCGTAGTTCACATACTTCAGTTGCCCGATAATCGAAAGGCGATGCCTGCGGAGGAGGCTAGGGTTATCCCAGGCCAAAAAAAAATATGTGGGTTTCCGGTTTCTTCTTATAAAAACTTAGGTAGGGTAGGTCGGTTTTAACTTTTTTTTTTTAACTTTTTTTTTAATTTTCCGAATAAGCGGACGCCATTTTGTTTAGTCAGTGCTTCCACATCCAAAGATAAATTTCCCTAACATTGCCTCAAATTTCAATTTTCCATAAACTTTTTCCTCTAAGTGGAAACACTTACAAGCATGATCCAATAAAAAAGTTTAGGGTCGGGATTTCGACGTCCAAAAGCTAGGTAGGGTCGGGAAACCGGAAACCCACATATTTTTTTTTTTGCCTCCCAGAGTCTCACGTTCCTTCCCGAGGATCGCAGGCTCGGGGAACGAGATTGGAGTTTAATAGTCTGCTAGCAAACGGCACACAAAATTAACAAACAAAAAATTCATGCCTGAAAAACTATATGTTAAATTCTCCTATAGAAACCTCTTCTTATAATACCACAAAGATAGAAGAATAATTTGTATACTTACCAAAGAACAATTAATACAGTAAACGCGACTCAAACCTGACAAACAAAATAAAATATGGCGGCTAGAAATTTATTAATAACACAGTCGTGTTCTCGAGTATAAAACACTTTTATGCCTTCAAAGCTATGCTAAATTTTTCTTCACAACTAAAACTTATTACTATAAAAAGATAAAAGAACACTTTTAAGACTCACCAAACAAGAAATTAAGGATTAATCCACAACATTTCAAACAAAACTTATGTCGCAATTTCGTCTTTTAAATTTTCCCGCCTTCACGAGGCATTTAAAGCTTTAAATCTCATACTTCAAAATAATCCGAGTAGTCCCGAGAATCGGCATTCGAGATCCGAAAGCTTTCCGATCTAGGAAAAGTTCATTCTCCTGATTCATCTCTATTGAGATCAGTGTTGTTGTTTCTTGACATAATAAAAATATTGATTTTGTTTTTTGTGGTTCAATATAAACCTCAATATATAAGCTGGATTTTATACTAAAAGCATAAACGAAGCTTTATATAATGTCTTCTAGTGGGCTGCCGACGTTTTGGGAAATGAAGGTTGATCCTTCTAGTGGAAAACCATTTTTTATTGATCATCGAAACAGAGTGACGACATGGCAAGATCCACGTATTATAAATCAAAATATGGTAGGAAGCTGTCGCTAATCAGAGGTCGATAATGTTAACAAAACCCTACGGTTTTGTTTTTGATTTTGTACAGGACTTGTGTAAAACACCATATATATGGAAGTATATTAAACTGTTCTGCTGTAAATATTTGAGGCTGTATTGTACAAAAACTAAAATAACGACTCTCCGAGTCAATATTTGTATATTCCCAATCCATTAATCACAACTAATCACATACAATTCTTATCCCGGCGTACGTACACAAATAAGTGTATGTATTAAAGATGTCACATTTTCAAATGTCGCCATAAACTGCCGAACAGGAATAGCGAGGTCAGCAGCCGTTTCATATGCCAGAATGACAAGCATATAGGACTTGTTCGGTCGTGTAAATGGGACTTGATATTCTTATGCTTATGTTGCATCGTAGTGAGGACAGTACAAAAGAAATCAATTGCAATATTGTCACGCAATATTGATCGGCTGATTGCTCTAGCAAATTGCAACCGACGGGAACAAATTGCAATTTTTACTTACAGTAACAGTATTAAACCGTCAACTGCAAAACTCAAAAGTTCATAATATGATTCGGAAAGCAAGTTTGTAAATAAAGCCTGATTGGCTACTAGTAGTTGTACAAAACAAGCCAATCAAATGCTTGGCATCCGACATTTGGGCGCAATGTAAAAATTGCAATTTGTTTGCGTCGGTTGCAATTTACTAGAGCAATCAGCTGATCAATATTGTGTGACAATATTGCAATGTTGCGCGCAATGGAACACCAGATTTGACTGTAATTGTGCTTATAAATGTTTTACGCAATTTCAGGTTAATATGGCAGTGTCGAGTTCAGAACCCTACAACCCCGCTCAACCGGCGAAACAGGCACAATGGTCTAAACCATCACTATACCCGTCTACGCAAGAACTAACCCAGTCGTTAGAAGGCTTGCAGTTACCGCAACGAAACGATGAAAAACCTTCCGTGTCTGAAAGCTATTATAGGCAAAACACAGGTCAGCAGAATATGACTGTTCAAAATTTTGCAAATCCACAGTCGTCGGTTGCTAACGAAGTACCGGGAAGGCCGTCACAGTACCAACAGCAGAATTACAATAGCCCATACTCCGACTACCAACAAATGAGGACAATGTCTAGCGGTGGAGTTAATCCCAATAACGTGCCCAGCTCACCAAGCGCGATGTCCAGTGCAGGGCAGGTGACACACATGGCAGGGCAGTATGCCCCACAGACAAACACATATCCGATGCAATATAGTCAAACTGTGCCCATGTCTGCCCCAAATAACATGCAACAACAGCAAATGTATGCTCAACAACAACAACAATTGCAACAACAACAACAATTGCAACAACAACAACAACAATTGCAACAACAACAACAATTGCAACAACAACAACACTTACGACAGCAACAACAGTTACTGCAACAACCACAAAATGCACCACAGATGGCCGGGCAACCACAATTTTCACAACAGAGGCCAACGCTGGCACCCCAGCAATTTCAATCGGCATCCCAAAATATGGCACCACCTCCAGGAGTACAGATGGGACAACCAAGACAAGTTATGGTACCACCGCAACAGATGGTAGTTCAAAGACCCATGGTACCTCAGATGGTGTCTGGTATGCAACAAATACCAACACAACAAAATGTACCATCCCAACCGATATCAGCAGTACCGTCGCGTCCAGGATCCGGAGCACCACAACAGGTGCCAACCTCGTACCAACAAGTATCCCAAGGTAATGTACAACCGATCCCTAATCCACAAGTTGGTGGCCAACCGACTCCAAACCAACCATGGGCCACAAACCAAGGTCTACCTTACATGGGAAACATGTACCAGACCCAGCCACCGGTCTCCAATTATGCTGGTGCCCAACCACAACCCGATATAAAACTGCCACCCCAGGATATGAACCAGCCAACCAAGCCCATTAGCCAATCGTATGGTATGTACGGTTACCCCCAACAACCAAATGCGTTCCCTGGTCAAGGACAGAACTACCAACATCAAATGCAGGGGCAGCAAGGTGTGTCGATGGGACCAGGGTCATACCCCAAGCCAACTGGTCAGCCAGAACAGTATGGTGCAGTGAATGCAATGGTGCATGGTTACAGGCAGCCGCAAAATGGTAGTGTCTCAACGCCGAACCAAGGTACACAGCAACCATCGGTTTCAGGTAGTACGGTTTACTCACCCCAACCGTCATATCAAGCTGGTCAACTGCCAAGCCAAAGTGGGTCACCTTATAACCAGTCGCTGAGTTGGGTCCCCACACAACATTTGCAGCAACAATCCAGCCAGGCGCCCAGGCAACCTTATAACCCAAACTACCAAGGCGCACCACAGCCCTACCTTAGCCCGTACTCAACTAATGCTACACCATATGCACTACATGCAAGAAATGTTGGCAATGATTACGGGCAGAACCATCAACCTGGGCAGACCTTGTCACCCTTGCCAAACTTTCCACTGACAGGCTCGCCATCCGATATGCATATCAAGAATATCAACAGGATACTACAACAGACCTCAGCATTGGTACCACAGGTTGAACAGTTCAAAGGAAAGCGAGGTAGAGTATTACCTAACAGTACTTGGCCTTGTCTCATCTTCCACTAAGGATGGGACACTTGGTAGGAAATTTGCATATAATCCCGACATTTTGCCCAAAGTTTTTCAATGATTTCCTTCATCTATTGTTACTACACATGCATACCATCTCAACCTTGCTTCTCTCACCTTCTCTGCAATGTCTATCACCCCACATCTTATGATATCTTCATTCCATGTCTTTGACCAGCTCTCCTTCATCTCTTCTTATTACGTGTCCATACCATCTCAACCTTGCTTCTCTCCCCTTCTCTGCAATGTCTATCACACCACATCTTATGATATCTTCATTCCATAATATCTCTGACCAGCTTTCCTTCATCTCTCCCTATTACATGTCCATACCATCTCAACCTTGCTTCTCTCACCTTCTCTGCCATGTCTACCACCCCACATCTTCTGATCTCTTCATTCCATAATATCTCCGAGACTCTGACCAGCTCTCCTTCATCTCTTCTTCATCTCTTCTTATTACGTGTCCATACCATCTCAACCTTGCTTCTCTCACCTTCTCTGCAATGTCTACCACCCCACATCTTCTGATTTCTTCATTCCATAATGTCTCTGACCAGCTCTCCTTCATGTCTTCTTATTACGAGTCCATACCATCTCAACCTTGCTTCCCTCACCTTCTCTGCAATGTCTACCACCCCACATCTTCTGATCTCTTCATTCCATAATATATCTGACTGGCTCACATCTCCTTTCGATCAACCAACGTAAGTTTCAAATTACAAAAAAGTACAACATTAACGAAAGTTATTTTTCCCAATTTTTCTAGCAACGAAAGAATACGTCTATTTGGACGAGACACTGACTAGTTATATTCTAGAATTGGACAAAATAACCACAAGTGGTTACGAGGAAGTACGCATGGCTCGGAAATCAGCGATACAGAGCATTCAGATTGTGCTTAATTATCTCGAATGCAAAGTATAGTCTCGAGCTGGACTCGAGGGTGAGACAAGTAGAACATATATAATATAATCAACAATGTAGGTTAATCGACGATAGGATTTTATAAGATATCTTTGGAATTCATGTAGCATTATTTTTCAATTAAATTAAATTGGAATTTTATTCTCAAGACTCCGAGATGTGTTATAAATTCAGTAATTAATTCTAGAGATGAGCGGATTAATCGGCACG
This sequence comes from Paramuricea clavata, assembly GCA_902702795.2. Taxonomy (NCBI): domain Eukaryota; kingdom Metazoa; phylum Cnidaria; class Anthozoa; order Malacalcyonacea; family Plexauridae; genus Paramuricea; species Paramuricea clavata. Next base: position 26,994 of record CACRXK020001187.1, on the reverse strand, counting down.
ATAATTGGTAAATTAACATTAACCTATCATTCTGACGTCAAATTTATCATAATAATTTTGATGTTTACTTTATAATTAACATCCGAATTTATTTGGTTTGAGTACACGCGTAAAAACGCACAACAAATTGTAACAAACCTGCAGCAGATTTGTAGCAATGCTGTTCCAACAACTTGTCAACAGGATGTGTTCGCACTGCTTGTTCCCAGCTTGTTGATAACTTGCTGCAAGGTTGTTGAGTTCAACAGACTTGTTACAAGTTGTTCCAACAACTTATTATCGTCCTGCAATTCAACAATTTGTCAACAAGTTGTAAGTGACAAGCTTGTAGCAACTTGATAAAATAACAGAAAATAACAGCATTGCTACAACTTATTGACAAGCTTGCTACAAGCCTGTTGCGAACACATCTTGACAAGTTGTGAAATTTTTACGCGTGTAGGCCACAATTCACAACTGACATCCCGACGTAACCTCGCAAGCCAGGGTCTTTTGGTTCCCCCTGGGCTCTGGTCACGTGAACTCCTAAAAATTAGGGGTAATTCGAATGGACCATTCCCCAATTAACCAAAATTTTAATCTCAACAAGTCTAGACAAAATTCCATCATAGCATGAAAGAGCATCACAAAATTAGTAATATTCCAAAGTTTCGTTGCGAAATGTTGTAAAATGCGAATATAGCCTTGCGAAATTTGCAATTTTCAGTCATGTTAGATTACAAACGGGAAACGGTTACCACTTTTCCAAAATTTTGATCGTAACTAGCCTAAACAAAAATTTCATCACAGCTTGAAAGAGCATCACAAAATTAGTCGTATTCCAAAGTTTCGTTGCAAAATGCCGTAAAATGCGGATAATATAGCCTACCGAAGTTTGTTATTTTCAGTCATTTTGTATTACGCACAGAAGTGGTAACCGTTTCCCGTTTGTAATCTTAAAATGACTGAAAATTGCAAACTTCGCAGGGCTATATTATCCGCATTTTACAACATTTTGTAACAAAACTTTGGAATATTAATTTTGTGATGCTCTTTCAAGCTGTGATGAAATTTTTGTCTAGACTTGTTGAGTTCAAAATTTTGATTAATTGGGGAATGGTCCATTGCCGCCTCTTTGCCACTTAGGGAGGAGTAGTAGGGGGAAAAGCCCGAGAGTGAAAACGAAAGCCGTGCAGAAGTAAAGACCCTGGCTTGCGAATTTGGATCCTGATGAAGGGCCTTCGCTCGAATCAGCCCCTTAATACCAGCCATTCAGACAATCGAAAGGGAAGACAACAATAAAACGGTGCATGCGCATAACAATAAAGGATCTTGGTCATCTCACGCGATATAAAACTAATTGTCGAAGGGATGATTTAAAGGGATGAGATGAAGATTGCGAGTGAAATTTTTTTATGTATAAAAATCCCACAAACTCCTTCACATGATAAAACCTACAAACCCCTTCACATGATAAAACCAATCAAGCATATGACAGCTTACAGTGTTCAAGAGACAACCTGCTATTTCGATAAACAAAAATACAACATGGAACTATTTCTTCAAAAACACTTCAAACTACCTCACAAGACATTATAGCCGGCTTTGTCTAAATCACAACAGTTTCTTCCGAAAGAAAATCATTTCAAAATGAAGTACTTTGTTATCGAAGCTTCAATAATCTTCCTTTTATGTTTCGTGGAGTTATTTAAAGTCGTTTCGTCCGATCGAATGGATATCATAGATAACTTTATCGGCTTAGCAGAGCCTAATAACAATGAAATTGAGAAACGAAACTCGATTGTCGATGGAGGGGTTTTCGTGCCGTACAAATCCACGACAATCGTATATAAATCAAGACTTGTTCCAGTCACTTATGGATTTGTTATCAAAAAAGAAACATTGGAAGATAACCCGGCACTGTATAAACTCGGGGTGAAATTACTTGATGAAAAAGTTGAGTCAACTCCTAAGCATATAAAACTCGATGAGAAGAAAGTCGAACAAGCAAAAATATTGACTGAGAATCAGTCGAAGTTAAATGATCAACAGCAACAGCTAGAGGCGAAGTCAAATTGTGTAAAAGGTTCCAAGGTGCTGAGGCTGTTAGCTAAACTTAGCAAAGGTAAGGACGTGCTATGTTTTATAATAGAGACCTTGCGATTTATGAATAATTTAGACATTGTCCTTCGCTCTGTTTGCAACGCCAAATCACAGATTATAGTTACACTACACTAATTAGAGACAGCCCTTGCTTGACCACTAGGAAGAACAGTTAAGAACTGATAGAGAGATGGGAGCTGTTGGATGTTAGTTTTAGTCCCTCTTTCTGTTGTTTTAGTCATGATATAACAAGAATGTTACAAGGTTGATCACACAAGGTTGTAACAGTATTGTTATATCATAATTGTGACGGACTTGTTGGAAAAAAACTTGCAACAACTCTGATAATATCAACAAGGTTGTGCAACTTCAAACTATAGGTTCAGCATAACTCTTCCCAACCATAAAACCCATATCTTGAACTTCTAAGACTGTATTAAATTCATATACGTACCATTTATTTGAAGGAGTTTGTTTTGGCCGTCCTAAAATCGCAAGGTCTCTAATAGCAAGTTTAGCCTTTAGGCAAGCGACGCAAGCGACACGCACGACACCTAAAAATTGATATAACTAATTTTGGCGACATTTTGCTTCATAGCGCTTGCGCAAAAAAGCAAATAACTTTAAAAATCTTAGGTTTTGTCATATGTGTTCAAGATTACCAGTTTTTAATCAAGTCCCCCCTCGGCAATCTGAAGTCTATGTTGACAAAAAAAGTACAAATCGTGGTACGGACTATGTATTATATGTTTTTTGGTCTGGTTTACGTACAAGTGTACTGTGTATAATGATTTGTGGTTTGTGGCGAATCTTGTACGTAAATAAAAACATAAATAACTCTCTTAATAGATATTAACAAAATAGAGATGGCGATCCTAGCACAAAATCAATCCGTGGAATCAGAACAGGGCAGGATCATTGCGAAATCTCTGAAGAAAGAGAAGGAAATAAAAAAACTTCATCCTCAGAACGAGGCACACGTGTCTGGGCACAAAGGAGTATTTGAGAAGGAGTTGAATATTATGAACAAGAAACCTCAGACACAATGTAAGCTATTCCTATACACTAAATCTTCATTTTCCCGTTAATCTTCTATTGAATTGCCCTCCCAACATTGTAAAGGGGGAGGGGGATTTTGGAAATTTTCAATAGTCTACGAATTAATTTTCTTGACTGTGGTGCATGAATTAGTTTACCGCGTTTCTTTGTTACTGTCTCAACTAAATAAAAAACCTCTATCTATTAAATGCCTCTCTATTAAGCTCCGAACCCTCAAACTTGCCTGAAATATACGAACCCACCCACTGGTGCTTATTTCAGACTTCCCGTGATTTCATTCGATATGTGGGAAGTGGCACTTGGACATGATTTTGTACTAATTAATACTTAACTATGATTTTACCTTATCGATGCTATTCTAATTATTTTCTTTAACCCTACTTGTGCTAAATATATTTAGTACCCTGCAATACAATACTTAGTACCCTTAGTAAGTTATACATTACCTTTATGTTAGGTATCTTACCATGTGTTATAATAAAATGTTTAGATTTTCAATTTTTTGTATTATCATTGGCACAAATAAACTTCACCTATTTTTCATGAAAAACAGCAACTAATTTTATTATCAATTTATGAAATACTCTATCTATTTTTACCTAGATATTTCGAAAAATCTGTCCAGATACTGGCAATGCAGAAGATCCCATACCAAGAAAAAATGTGCAGTGTTTCTACTCATCAAAGATGCGCACAATGGACACCATCGAGTCAAGCATCCAGCGAGATACGTGCCGGTCCACCATTACAAACATCATAGGAGACATCGCAAGAAACACGAGAGACATTATCTAAATAAACACAACGATAAGAAGCATAGTAGCCATGATAATGTAGACAAACATAATGAAACCACAAAGCATCCAGAAAAACATGATGAGACGAAGCATAAAGTCAGGCATGTAAACAATGGGAAAAATCAAGACAAGCATAACAATAGCACGATACATTCAGCAAGACACAAGTCACATCAAAAACGTCACAGAAAACATCAGGCCAAATCTGAGAGCCATTTAAAGAAGCATCTATTCGGATACGAGAGCCATGAGGGAGAACAGCTGGACGGCAATAACAATGACCTCAAGAGGCATCCATTCAGATATAAGAGAAGGAAGGGAAAGAAAGTTAAAAAGAAAAAACAAAACAAAAGCACAGACATGATTTAGGACATGGTCATACAGAAGAGATACACTGTATCTATACAGTAGATGTTTATTAAAAATGTCATTCTCCGGGAAAGCACAATTTCTGACGTGTGAGAACAGTTAAGAAATGATTGAGCTATCCAGTAAAAATAAAGTTGGTTAATGATATTTTTGGTGTTACTCTGAGTATCCACACCGGGCGAGCTTGAAAAATATGCCCGGCCACGGTGGGATTCGAACCTACGACCTTTGGAGCTAGTATTCCAAAGGTCGTAGGTTCGAATCCCACCGTGGCCGGGCATATTTTTCAAGCTCGCCCGGTGTGGATATATACTAAGAGTAACACCAAAAATATCATATTCACCTGAGTACACTACACCAACACAGAAAAAAATTCATATTACTAGAATACATTGGTATCGAAGGAACTAGATTCTGTTCCGAAATATCACTTACTCGAACCGTCCTGACCGCGTAGCTCAGTTGGAAGAGCATTGGGCTAGTATTCCAAAGGTCGTAGGTTCGAATCCAACCGTGGCCGGGCATATTTTTCAAGCTCGCCCGGTGTGGATATGCACTCAGAGTAACACCACAAATATCATATTTAATACTTGTTTACAAAACAAACATAAAACCAAGTAAAAAGTGTTAAATTAAACCGGCAAGACTTGTTTCACTTCATCCCGGTAAGCGGGCTGGCGTGTTCATATGGAAACATTTTCATCCCGCCTACCTATGATCTCGGCAAATTCAAACGAGATCTCGGCAAGCGGGCCAGCTCGCTTTCTCATATGAACACAATGCAAAATTTTATAGGAAAATAGATAGGCGGCGAGATCATCGGTAAGCGAGACGTCCCGGCAAGCGGAATCATATGAACAGGCCCTTAGTCTGCTCCACCATCAATTGCTTGATACAGATGTGAACAAATATCGTACTCATTACTGTTACCAGCAATCAAAGTTTAATATCAAAGTTACAAATTATAAACCAGTTCTGGTGAAAATGGATTCTACTCGCGCAGTTTACTTAGTTTAGTCCAAAAACGTTTTTGTTAATTAAGAAAAGAAGCCCAACACAAAGACATCGCATCCCCTTTCACTGATCAGGTATATAATTTAGTACGAATAGTAGTACGAATTATAAGGATATTCACAGTATAATATGCGCCTAAAATTAAAAAAAATCAATTTACTGCGTTCTAAAAACAAGACATGACGCATTTTTTTTCAAGTTAAGTGGATTAGTAGTTGCAATAGTTTCAAACTACACTCAGAAAAACAACATATAAATGCGTATATATCCATCGGTGCCAAAACAGCACATACAGTTTGCTGCGTTTAAAATGACAATTTTAGCATCATTCAATGACCTTTTATTATAATAAAATGAATAATCTACCTTTCTTTTGTACGTCCTGAAAATTTCAATGACATCCACCATAAAATAACGACGATATACCCATTTAAAGTTATGAAATACAAGTTTCGCCATATTAGTTTATAATGTTTTCAGACCAGAGTTGGTTGCTTTCAACATGGCGGCCAGGATCCGGAAGTAACATGTGCCGGCACAAAAACTTCAAAGGTTCCGACTCGAGTGAAGCTTCTGCCCTTCTCTATTTTGTGCTTTCAACATGGCGGCCAGGATCCGGAAGTAACATGTGCCGGCAAAAAAACTTCAAAGGTTCCGACTCGAGTGAAGCTTCTGCCCTTCTCTATTTTGTGCTATCGATTTACCAGAGCACTTTTCGGGTTGAATCAGTCCCCATTTCTTCTCGGAGGAACACTAGATCAGCACCTAACGAGCGTAGCAGAAGAATTCCCTGACGAAGTCGTAGAGATTAAGGACAGTTTATACGTAGACGATATCTTAGGTGGTGGTAGTACGGTGACTGAAGTTGAATCGCTAAAGGAAACCGCAATCGAAATCTTTGACAGAGCGCATTTCCAGTTGCACAAATGGCACTCGAACGAGCCAAGTTTAGAAGCACCTGGAGGACATGATCCCGAGACGGAACCAAGCTTTGCCAAACAGCAACTGGGAGTAAAGAACGATGAGACCAAGTTGTTGGGCATGAAGAGAACAGTTCTCAGCAAGCTAGCTTCCATATTCGATCCGTTAGGACTAACAGCACCAGTAACCCTATCCGGCAAATTCATATATTGAGACGTGTGCGACTCTCGAGGACTTTGGGATGAGGAACTGCCGGAAGACATCATGAAGCGGTGGAAATTATAGAATGCAAATCTTCCAGTGCAAATTGAAGTACCCAGAAGTCTGGCAATGCATCAAGACAAGATTTGTTCGATAGATCTGCACGCCTTCGGTGATACCAGTGGCCAAGGGACAGCTGCGGCAGTTTACGCGGTGGTGAGCCAAGAACAAGGAGTCACGGAAGGTTTGATAACGGCAAAGGCACGGTTGGCGAAGAAGAACTTAACTATACCCAGGCTAGAACTTGTCTCGGGACAAATGGCTGCAAATCTACTAGACAACGTGAGAAATGTATTAACGAGATTCCCGGTGCAAGATTGTTACGGTTGGTTGGATAGTACGGTAGCTCTACATTGGATCAACGGCGAAGGAAGCTACAAGCAGTTTGTACGAAATCGGGTAAAGAAGATCAAGGAAAAGAGTTACATAAAGTGGCGACACGTTGGAACGAAGGAAAACCCAGCCGATATTGGTAGCAGAGGTTGCGCAGGTGACAAAATTCCAAACGAATGGCTCAATGGTCCGTTTTGGTTGTCCAACCCGAGTGACTGGCCACCAGAGATCGCTACCCCGGCGACAGATGCATCTAGTGCTGAATTGAAGCTGGATCAAAGAGCAGTGTTAAGCTGTGCAGTGGATGCAGAAGCTGAGGTGATGTACGGAATACTCGAGAAACATAGCTATTGGAAGGCGATGAGGATAACTGCTTGGATAGCACGATTCCTGTTCAATTTGAGATCGCAGCCAACGGAACGGCGTCGGGGAGTGTTAACCACCGAAGAAATTCAAGAACAAGTCAATTGGTGGATAAAGAAGGAACAGTTACGATACGATGACACTGAACAACTAGAAGAAGATAAACATCGTCTCAACCTGAAGGAGAACGAATCAGGCTTGTTGGTGTGCAAAGGGCGAATACAAGGCGAATACCCCACATATATTCCTCCCACATCAAAACTGGCAGAGAAGATCGTGATGCATGAACATGTGTGCACCTTACATGGGGGAGTCGGAATGACGATGGCTGCGGTGAGGAAACGCTACTGGATCCCACGGCTACGTCAATTAACGAAAAAAGTGAGAAGAAATTGCAACGGATGTAAGAGATTTCAAGTAACCCCCTTTAACAAACCACCCACAGGCAACCTACCCAAGGACCGAACGCAGGGAACCAGACCCTTCCAGGTGATCGGAGTCGACTATGCGGGCCCATTCCTGTACAAGAACCGATCAGGAACTAAGTCGAAGGCTTATCTACTTTTATTCGCATGTAGTCTTACGAGAGCAGTTCATTTGGAACTCTTACCGAACATGTCGACCGAGGAGTTTATGCGTAGTCTAAAGCGAGTCGTAGCGAGAAGAGGTAAACCAGAAAAAGTATACTCGGATAATGCCAAGACGTTCGTGGAGGCGGCTAATAGAATCCGGAAGATTTCCAAGAGTGAGCTAGTAAATGACTTTCTCGCGAAGAACAACATTACCTGGCAGTTTAATCTGAGCAAGGCCCCGTGGTGGGGCGGTCAGTATGAAAGACTTGTTGGTCTGGTGAAACAATCTTTGTACAAGGTGATAGGAGCGTTGCACTTGAAGTGGAAAGAACTCGAGGAAGTCGTGTTAGACGTGGAGATCAGCTTAAACAACAGACCTCTTACTTACGTAGAAGACGATGTGGAGTTGTCAGTTCTTACCCCTAATCTGATGATAACTGGTGAATCGTATGTTCTTCCTGACGAAGAAAGGGATTCGACGGAAGAAGAAGAGATCAAAAGACGTGCAAAGCATGTACTGCGAAGTAAGGAAGCTGTATGGAAAAGATGGACGGGGGAGTATATGAGAGCCCTTAGAGAACGACACAACTTTAAACACCAGGGAAAGAATAAAACGCCAACGGTCTTACGGTCGGAGAAGTAGTGTTAATCAAGAACGACAGTAGAAATCACGGTAAATGGAATATCGGCATAGTTACGAAGCTGATTAAGGGACGTGACGGAGTGGTGCGAGGCGCTCGAATGAGATCACGGAAAACGACGATCGACCGGCCGATACAAGATCTTTACCCTCTAGAATTGTCAACCGAGTCAACCAAGCAGGACGATCGCGAACAACCAAAGAGCCTAGACCCACGTGCTAGAGAATTCAGACCCAGAAGAGCGGCGGCTGTGTTGGCGAAAGGGAAGATAAAACTTTGGGCGGAGGACGAGGATATTTAGTTGACATTCCCCACTAATCGTGGACAATGGGGGGAGAGTGTCGGAGACCTTTAAGTACTTTATAATACGAAAAACATATTGTTCGTTTTGTTTAACCTTATTTGGTTCGCGCGCGTGATTACCACGCGAAGACGCTTTGTGGGGGACAGTGAGAGAATTTACATTTCAAAAGGGCGAGATATTTCTGTGATTTGTGAAGCGAAAAATATAATCTTTTGTAAACGTTAGTGAGTGAGTGATTTCTTTATTATCGGGGAAGCAATCGCGACAATGTTAAATTATCTAAAATAAGAACGTCCATTATTGCATTAAACATGAACCACTGAACAGTGAAAATTCGTAATCAAAACGTTTTACGAAACAAGTACCTTGCAGAAGGCTTGCGTTGCTTTTGGATTGTTTAACTTTGCATAACTAATGTACTTTCAATTCCCAACGGTGGAAGAATGTGATTTCGACCGACAATTTTTATTTGACGAGTATGTGGCCATTTCTCATCGTTACGGTTTAAGAAAGGTATCATAGAAAAGCTAAATAATAGCTCTTTCGTCCTATGTAAAAATTAAACTGTTTAGTTAAGTTTATGATGCACAACAGTGTGTTGAATTTCCGTAGCGTTTTTTTTTAGACACCCCGTGTATAGTCCGATCCCATGGCTCGTGTAGTGACTAATAATTTAAGAAACAGCAGTCCTCTGTTAAAGAAACGAATGCAGCACAAGCTACTTTCGGTAGGCTTTTTACTGGGTCATCGTCTAGTTGCTCCGATTGCCCATCATCTGAATCACTCTCCTCTTCTACGATAACATCATTTGATTCATCATAATTTTCATCCAAATTCTCTTCCACATCAGTGTTATTTTTGTACCTATATCGCTCGTCTTGTGGTACTAATGGCCCATCATCTGAATCACTCTCGTGATCGTAACATCATCCAGGGTGTCCACCCTTTGGTGAAGGTGAAATTCAAGGACTTTTCCAGGACTTTCAAGGCCCTTTTTCAGTAAATTCAAGAACCTAGAACTATGGGGAAATCTTTGAAAATTGCGCCGATTTGCCCAGAAAATAATTCACTTTATGTTGGCACAGCTGGAGGTTAAGGAAATTAATTGCAGGACTTTTAAGGACTTCTACTGATTTTCAAGGACTTTCCAGTCCTGGAATTTGTTTTCCAATTAAGGGACTTTCCTTGATTTTCAAGGCCCGTAGACACCCTGATCATTCTATTGATTATCGCAAGGAATCGTCTGTAAGCCTTTGTACAGATTGTTTTGGCGAGTCTGAGAGTCCCACAAAGTTTTTCGTAGCTGTAATTAGCAGAAACTGCTTATTTTGCAGCCGATCTTGAGCTTGGAGTCGATTCCAATCATTGGAATAAAGTGCACTTTTTCATCGGATTTTAACTGAGGCGAAGTCATGGTATTGCGCATTAGGTAAATGTACGCTAAGAGGCTATTTTCAGACTAAGGGGCTGTTTATGTTTATATGGTCCCGCTTACCCGGGATTCAATGAAGTCTGACGTATTTTGAGCAATTGAAATACGTTTTTCCGTCCTAAAAAAACTTTAAATATTATTTTAAATATTATTTAAACGAAATTAGGAACGAGCTAGAAGTTATGTAGGGAACAAGACGATTAATAGCATTCAACAACATTTGTTTTCTGTCTAAAACATGGAATTTTATACAATTTGCAACAAACAATGTTGTTATATTATGAAGTGCAACTTATTTCAATTGCTCAAAATACTTCACACTTCATTGAATCTCGGGTAAATAAACAGTCCCTAGGGGGCTCTGGGGCTGTTCATATGGAAGCCGGGCTGGCCCGCTTAGCGAGGGAGTCCGGTAAGCCGGATGAATTTCTCTTGTGTTTATATGAGAAAATTTCATCCCGCTTGCCGGGACAATTTTGTTTTGACAGTAAGTTAAAAATAGCTTGCGACGCTATCTTTCAACTTTCATCCCGCTTAATAAACGCGCGGTAATTTTTACTATAAAAATAACTACACAGTGAGATTTCAAATTCGCTTACCGGGCTGTCTCGCTAAAATTAAGCGGGTCAGTTCGGCTTCCATATAAATAGCCCCTAAGGCCTGCAGTGCAGAGGAGCTAGGGGTTTTAATTAGGGCCTTCCGACTCTTTTCGTTCCCGGTTCTACAGATTTCTGGAGTCAGTCCAGGTTTTAATAGTAATAATAATAATAAATTTTGATGATTGACGAAATTGTGCAATACTCACGACAGAAATTATACCATCTTTATCTGCCTCGTACCCAGGCGCTTACATGAAGTATTCAGGTAGGCATCAGACGCGCGAAGGGGCTGTTGGGAAGGGTGCATGCTGGGGTGCACTCTTCCCATCAGCCCCTTCACCATCTCTCCCCACTACAATACTTCATGTAAACACGTCATATGGGCATCACTGTTTTTTTACAAAGAGACGCCTGGGTACGAGGCAGCCATCTTTATCACCGAACGACGAATACCTTTTGGGAAAGACTGTAATATTATACTGCATTATCAGTAATGTCGACATCAGAGGGACGAAATCCAGCCATAGAACTACTAAATCAGAGATTTTTACGTCTAATGACAAAGGAAGGCAGACAGAAGGCCTTAAGTTTCGTCCCTCGATCAAGTGATGTGATTGTTGCTACCCCAATGAAATATGGTACGACATGGATGCAACAGATCATGCATCAACTGCGTAGCGGAGGTGATATGACCTTCAAAGACATCGAGGAAGTTGTTCCATGGGTTGAATTGGCTCATGATGTCGGACAAGACCTCGATGCCGAACACAAATATCAGCCTAGATGTTTCAAGACCCACGCTGAGTACGAGGCCAGGCCTAAAGGCGGAAAGTACATTGTTGTCTATCGGGAGCCTTGTGCATCATTCTACAGTTTATTCAAATTCTTCGAAGGAAATCATTTTCAACGTGGACAAATAACGCTTGATGAATTCGTGAAAAATATGCTCCTTACCTCGAATGAACATATGCATCTATATTACTTTCATCATTTGCTGAGCTGGTGGCCAAGACGAAATCATCCGAGTGTATTGTTTCTTCTATACGAAGATATGTTGGATGACTTGGAAAGTGCAGTGAGGGCCGTTGCATCGTTCATGCGAATTGATGATGAAGCTAGCATAACAAATGCTGTGAGAATGAGCACATTTGATTTCATGAAACAAGTTCGCAACCAACCTCGTATCAAGTTATCGGAATAAATTGTTGGGAATGCCGGAAAAAACCAGACTTCAACGTGTTGTTACAGGTTCTGCAACAAAAGGACGCGAAATAATGGACGAGTGCACCAAAGAAGCTATTCAAAAAATGTGGAATGAAATTGTCACAAAAGAGACCGGTTTTCAAGATTATAGCGAGTTTAGAGATGGCTTGAAGAAGGAAAAACAGTCGTAACTCCATACGTTTTCGATTGTACATAACAGGAAAACGACAATGGTAATGGTAATGGCAACGGCAACGGCAGGAAACATAATTACATTAATTTTGCATTCGAGCCAAAGTATACACTACCTTAGGGACCGGTCATTATTTATGCCAGGGGTGGGGGCCGAACAGAAAATGGTGGGGTAACTGAAAAATAATACTTGCTTTAGGTGGGGTGGCCAAAAAATCCTTGCATGCAGAGGTGGGGTAAAAAAAATATAACCTTACTTTAATCACACACAATACAATATATACTACAATCAGAGTTTAATATGTGATTATTCTAATTTTTTAATAAAATATTATTGCTTTCCAAAATGTTGACAGAAACACCCCCCTCAACCCACCTGTAAAGGGTCATTTTTATATTCATTTACACACAAAATCTCCAAAGACTCCAATGACCAGACAAAATATATATTGCCTATATATAGGAGCTGTTTAAATGGTGCAACTGCAAGCCAACCCCAGGGTACCCAAGCTGGCCCAGTTTTGGCAAGATCCTGGCTTTGTTGTTATTTCTAACTATTAAAAGTTCACCTTGTGTATATATGGGTAAAGAGCGGGCCCAGCTATAGCTAAGTGAGATCCCGCCCCTTTAGCCCGAGATCTTGCCTCAGGAAAAGTGACCTTAAGTCTGTAGCCCCTAACCCCGGGCATCCAGCCTCGCCCCCATATAAACATCCCCTTATTACATATCTCAAAAAGTATATGTACAGTCTATTAAATTTTCAGGATTTAATTTTTGGGCATCTACATTTGATACTGTATAACTAATATTTATATCCAGTATGTGCTTGTAAGGGATGGCCCATTATTTTTTTGGAGGGGGGGGAGGGTGGACATTTCGTCAACGCAAACAATTTTTTTTGGTGCTGTTGTCGTTGCAAACAATTTTTTTGCACCTGCTTCCTTCTGCAAACAATTTTTTTGTCCATCTGATTGCTGTGGATTTCATTATAAATTGATATATATATATAGTTTAATTTGTGCCCGATTACACTATTGCATGTGTGATCAGGGCCGTAGGAAGCTCTTTTCGATTGGGGGGGGGGGACTGAAAGCGAGGACCGAAGACCTGAGGAAATTTTTAAATTTAGAGTCTCTGAAATGCCATTATTTCCTAGACTTTGGGGAAGATTTGACAGAATTCTGATGGTCAGAAAACAGCGAAATTTACAATTCTGTAGTACTAAACTTTATATTGGATAAGTTGCAGGAAAGTATGGGTAATATCTTCATTCTTTGCAGTTTGTCATGAATTAAATTATAAAGGTCTGCATGATTTTGAAAAATGAATAATTATTAGCAAATTGTTGTGGGGGCTGCAGGCCCCCCCCCCCGGTTGCTACGGCGCTGGTGATCGAACAACATGTGGTGTTGTCAGAAGTATAAATTTAATATGTAAACAGACATTTAATAGTTTTTTCGGTATACTGGTCCTGGCCTTTTTTAAAGATTTTACCATGTGAGGGGGGGGGGACCTTTCTGTGAGATAATATATTAGAGAAGGATAGGAATGGCTGACGGCCATGTGGTCTGGGGGCATATTTCCCCAGAAAATTTTTGAAATTTGAAGCCCTGAAATGCCATTTCCTGCATTCTGAGCATTTAAATTTGCTCTAAAATTTATGCTAAGTATACTTGTATTTGAAATAAAAGATGGAAAAAACGCACAAAAAATATAAAATTATTAACAATTTATCATCATTACTTAGTGCCAGGTGGAAAAACGTAACAATTTAAATCGATTTTGTTATATTAAACAAGGAGAAAGGAGAAAGCCTAAAACTTACTTTTTGTTTATCAATTTGTTATTTTTCGCTGGTTTGTTTGTGTAAATTTAGGAAAAAGGGAAATGAAAAGGAAAATGTGATTTCGTGAGGGGAGCATAAGGCAGACATCCCCCCCCCCCACCGCTTGTATGTTAAAAAAGGCCCTGATACTCAGTCCTCTCATTATTTACGCTACACAATGTCTTACACCAGTACTTGTCCAATTACCTATTTTATACAAAAAATACCAAAAAATACAACCCCCCCCCAAGAAATGACTGTATTAAATACTCATTAGATTAATATTTAACCCATATGTAGATTGCAACATGTGCCCAGCGTGTCCCATCCCAGGGCTTTGGAGTGAAGACCCTGGGTATGTTGGTGAGCACTCTGTTCATTGTCATTATGCACCTATCAATGTTAAGCCCCAGAGGGGGGGGGGGGTCGGGGAAAAGGTGGGGCATTTGATTTTTTGAGCAAATTTTCAATCAAATGCCCCACCGTCGGGCAATAAATATTGGTCAAATGCCCCACTATTTTGCAATAAATTGCAATAAATACTATATTAATAAAGGTTAATTGGTTCAAATTGCCCCAACTTGGGGCCAAAATGCTGATCAAAATCCCCAAGGTGGGGATGCAATTGATGATCAAATACCCCACATATGCCCAACCTCTGGGTGTTAACATTGATAGGTGCATTAACCTTGGTTGATGTTGCATAATCTCATTAGCTTGCAAACTATTTTTTTCCTCTTTTCCATGTGTGCAAACAATTTATTTGCACTTTTTTGTCTTTGCAAACAATTTTTTTAAGAATTTTTCATCCCCCCCTCCCCCCCTCCAAAAAAATAATGGTCCGTCCCTAAGGCCAATGGAACTGTAGATTCTGTTTACCGTCCGAGAATTTAAAAAATCTGATGCGGGTTTTTTCATTATTCATTTTTCATTATTTTTGTTATTATCTATTTTCCGACCAAAAATGATCCTTAAATCGTTTTCTTTTGATCTCGATCATCAACACTTATGTCCACCATTCTTTTATCATTTTTGTTGCAGGCCCATATATGGGCATGCAACTTTCATATAGCTCTAAATTTCGTGTCGTGTTTAGCCTGCATGGCAGGCGGTATTTCTACGGGCAGCGAAAATTAGGGAAGCAAAGGAAATACCGTCTGCCGCAAAACTAGGGGTTTTTGAATTACCCGTCCGCTGGTGAACGGGAAAAACGGATTGGTTAGTATTTTTATGTAGTTGTCAATCAACGGCTAAATTCGGTTAAATGTTAATCATTAACCAAATGTTTTGACGTTTTGAAACTCTGCGTTTTGAAATTAGTTCACGTCAAGTCAGACCAGAAATGGAATAACATAATAAAAGAAGCAAATTAAAAGATACAAGCTGAAAAATAACACTCTACATAGTGTTATTGATAGAGATTCGAACAAGAATATTTAACAAAGAAGATACGTCCGAAGGGGCCGAAGTTATGATCGGCGAAAGGTATGGGCTAGTCTATATTTTCGTTCAGACAATTACATTCGTATTAATTTGATAATATACTATCTCGCTTGACTTTCAAAGGCCCATAAATCGCAATAATGTTGACATTTTACTAAAACTATCGATAGAAATTAGGAGATATTTCTTCACTGAATCGAACAGTGGGATTTCCATATAGGCCTATCAGTCATGTTCTGAACCAAAGATACTTGATAGATATTATATACGAACCTCCAAAGTATAAACAAGGGGCCGGTTGATGCAGTAATTATCAAATAACAGTTAAACTCTTATATACCCGTTGAATATGTATAGTTGTAAACAAATAAAAACTATCGTTCTATAAGGTTCAATACTTTCAGTTTGGTTGTTGACTGATGATGAATCTATAGTATAGACTTGCATGCTTTGTATTTTGAGCTTATTAAACCAACGTTTTAAGGCAGCTGAACGAGCTTGGTTTATATTAACACATAAAATAAATTCCTTGATTCTCATCACTAGACACAGTCTACACTTTGAAATGTCGAAGACAGTGGGAGATTTATTTTTTATATTTTATATTTATATAATTTATATATCAATAGTTCGTATCTCCACGAACAATGATAGAATGACTGAGTTTCTTTAAAATACAATGAAATTTCACTCAAAATTCTGTTTGTTTCAAATTGGAAGTTTAAAATGGCAATAAAAACTCTATATAAAATATGAAAAAATTAACTGTCTTGAATTATTTTGTCGGGCGGTACATTTATATTGTATAACGAAAAATAAAACGTTTTCACGAGGATTTTAAAATTCAGTCGGGCGGTGATGAGAATCAAGGAATTTATTTTATGTTGGGCAGTTGGGACTTGGGAGCAGCTTGGGGAGTGGCTAATTTTGAATATTTACTAATTAATTCATCTATAAATAGCGTTGATGCTTCAGGGGCGGTAGTTCATTTACACCCAGTTTTGCGGCAGGCGGTATTTCCTACGTACCGCCTGCCATGCAGGCTATGTCGTGTTGTGCGTTGTACCGGCGGTGGTAAATCACGTGATAGATTAGTAAAATACGACAAATACCGAGTTGGCCCGAGTTTTTCCGACGAGCATTTTCATGATGTGAAAGTTGAAACAATAAATATGCACGCTTTTGTTCACGGCTTTCGTCGAAAATTTACGTAATTTAGCGCCTTAGAAAAATAGATCGAGGTAGGTAAAGCTTTGCTGTTTTTAATTTAGCTTATATTCTGTTATTATTTTGCTGCCGTTGTGCTCGCACTGATATTTATTTATCAATTATCAGGCGTTTTAATATGTTTGTGAAAGGCCACGCTATCAAAATTCTAAGTTTTTATATGCTCAAATTGAAACGAAGCCATTGTGCTAGCACTGATTATATTGTGTGTAAAACTTCAAATTTCAAAATTACATTACATTCTGTAAATAACATGAACTATTGTCTACTGAAATTTAATAATACATTATTGAACGAAATACTGAAATAGCATTCTACTTCGATAATTTCAATCATAGTCGAGATCATAGTTTAATAACTATTTTCAATCTATTATAGTAATTCACGGTTTCCACGGGTTTTTATACTGTCAGTAAGCCACAATAAACCTAAATTTGTAGTAAAATATAAACATTGTTTACTTCGAATAGTCAATCATACCAAGTCAGTGACAAAACCTTGACCTGTTGAGTGTTGACCTTGTTATTACCGTCCCTTGCAACTACAGATGAACAGTCGCGAAAAGTTTGAAAAAGTTTTGTTATTTTGACATAATAGCTATTTTTCAATAAATATATTGATATTAAACTTATTGAATCAATATGTTAAAGACCATGTAAAGTCTGTAATGTAAACAAACGCTTTGTTTACATTTTGAACTCAGTGCTACAGTTGTAAAATATGATTAGATATATATAATACTGAATTTTTAACACTCTTCTGGTTCGCTATGCTTGTAAATGAATACAGACTAGAGATTCAATTCAAGAAAATTCAAAGATACAAAATATTAATAACATTCCAACGGTAACACCGCGGAAAAACGTCTGCGCATGCGTCAACCTTACCTGTAATAGTATTGCGAACTTGATGAGAAGCTGTTCCGAACGTTTCCGAAGGCTCAAAATGGCGGTAAAAAGGAGTGACTTCATTGTGCGTCTTTACAGCCAGATTTCGAGCGCAAAAATAAACATGTCATTCTAAAAACTAGGAATAAATACAGCCAGAAGGTTCAAGAAATTGTATTGTACAAGAACATGAACTAAATCTGATTGTTGACAAATTTATCGTCTGAAACATTTTGTTTATCAACAAAGCAACGAGAATTTTCGTTTGAGATACATTTCTTTAAAAAAAACTGTGTCGCCAAATATAAAAAATTTTCGTGTTCACAATAATTAAACTTTAGGATTTATTCTACAATTTGAGTGGGTTAAGAAGCTTAACTTTTCGAGAGTTTTCTTAACTTTTGAGTTTGAATTTTTGTTTTGAATAATTTTGCAAAACTTTTCGAAGTCGTGTCCGTTAAAATCAACAATTTTTGACATGAATTATATTTCATTCCATATTTAAATGCCAGGACGCTTTCAATTAATGTCTAGTCTACCCATTTTCTATATTTTCTCGCTTGTTTTACTAATTTTTGACCAATTAATAAGCATGTTTTTGTTTTAGAAATTGATATTCAAATTCCCCGCCATATTTTCATAATTTGGTGCATGCGCAGACGTTTTTCCGCGGTGTTTCCAACGGTCGGGTCCCGACCATTGGAATGTAAGCCTGCGCAGAACGTATGCGCAGAACGGTACTGTACATGGTCTTTAAGTTTCAGGCCAGTTGTACAAAAATTTATAAGCGGACCATAAAGGCGGATTTCCACTCAGTGCAAAATGTCGGCCGATCAATATTTTGCGATCACTTTCTTTTGAAATACAACTAATCAAACGCAACAGATCAGGTTGATTCAACACGTTTCAAAAGAAAGTGATTGCAAAAAGTTGATCTCCCGATATTTTGCACTGAATGGAAGTCGGCCTGAATGCAACTCTCCTCCGCTGAGGCTTTAGTCACAGAATAGATGCCAGACCAGAAGAGACACTCCTATGTGTTTTGGCTTGGGAAAACATCCGAAATTTTTTACTTGCTTTGACGCCATCCTGGAGTGGACACGCAGGATGGCGTCATATGATGGTGTATTTTCACGTAAGCACTCGTAAAATTTCGGACAAGATATTGTCTGAGTGACACTTCTGGTCCAGTATCTATTTTGTGCGTTAGTTGTCTTATGATTTATTACGATGACTACTAATACATTTCACTACACTTTACATGGCGGATCTTGGAACACGGGCGGAGCCACTGGGCGAGGTAGCGCGGGTGGAAAGGCAAAAGCCTCTGTGGAGGAGAGGGCATGCAACATGTACGCACTGCGTACCTATTTTTGGCCTTTCCTTTGCTGAAAATTTCTTTGTTACGCCATTGTTTTCGAATTTGCACATGTCAGACTCGCAAATTTCCAAGTGTACCGAACAAATGCCGACTGATCCATCATACATCAGCGATGTACGGCTTTTTATATCGAAGATTTGATGTATATTTGTAAGTTTCGATGCGTAGAATTAAAAATAATGACGAATAATGAAAATAATTAAGAATAATGAAAAATTCTTGCGGTAGTTTCAAGCACATGCGGGCGGTGGACGGTAAACAGAATCTACAGTTCCATTGGCCTAAACCATGTGGACAATTCAGGTAGCAAATCATGAAATATGCCCCATGTCCCTTGTGAATCGATCTGGAGAATCATTCCAATATGGCTAGATCATAATATGTTCAGCTCAAACATTGTTCTGAGTCTTTGGCAACTAGCTGTTTTTCTTTACTAGCAGACCATGTATACATGAATAAATCTAATTACCCGTTTTACAAATTAATTTAATTGTTTATATAATCATACTTGGAATTCGGATGAATATCTTTATCTTCACACTGTATAACAGCGACTCTTTCTCATTAATTTACAGTAACATCATTTTCTAAATTCAGATATTCTCACATGGGACATATACTTTAGTATCGTTGTATTATTTACAAATTAAAATATTAAATTGATTTCATAAACTTCAAGAATTCCTTGGGAATTCTTAAGGAATTCCTTTAAAATTCCGTGATAAACATGTGATTAGTCTATAGTGTTAGTCTATTAATGTTAAAGGAATTTCAGAGGAAATTTTAGAATTTAGATAGTTGCAATCATGGGTGAGCACATATTTTGTGAAACTGTTTCAAAATAAAATTGCATTTTAATTAATAAAGAAATGCAAGAATGTGAAAGAAACCAAATTATATACAGTGAAACTTTAAAGTGGGAAAGAGATAGGGTGGTGAAATACGGTTAGTGTTCTAAAATACTGAAATATATGCTGTACAGGTTTCATATCAGTGCATGGTTAATATATGTTAATTATGGGACTAGCATTGCACTACCTCGTGAAAAGGGAATATAGCGTTGAATAGAAACTATAAAAACCCATTCATATTTCAATTTTACAAGTAGACAAATTTTAAGCCTTCAGATAACTATAATTCTTTATATAGTACCTTGCTATTGTAGGGGTAACCCATAATAAGGCATGACTGTTAGTGTGCTTTAATTACTCCACAAGAAATAAGGGGCAAGGGATATTGGTAAACAAGTATTACCAATCAATCCTATTCCCTTTTAATTATAATGGCCACTGTGGTCAAAGCACCGTATAATAATTATTATTTACTCTCTAACAGCAGACGATCATATCTTACTCATCAAGGGCAATTTTGTACCTTGATGAGTAATACGCATACAAAATACTAAACTGTTTCATTACATATTTTATGTCTGAACCTTTGTCTTTGACATTGCAACAAAATAGGTTTGGGTGGGGTAAAAAAATTTTCTGCCATTCCACCGGTGGGGTAGCTACTGTAGAAATTTTGTTTCAAAAAAGGTGGGGTTATCGTAATGATTTTTTCCGGCTTCATTATACTTTCTCTTCGGCCCCCACCCCTGCCATAAATAAAGACCGGTCCCTTATTTGCTACTTGAAAGTACTTTTAGGCAACCATTAACGTGCTTATGGGCCATGAAAATTATGCAACTACGGCGTACTAGAATGCTCAAAGGAATACAAACAATTACAATTTATACGTCTTCATTGACGTTGACGTTGCATTTGCCAAACTCACTAATATGTTCGTAGTAACAATGTAACAATTGATCTGACATTTTCTGTATAAAATAGGTAATTGGAAAAGTACTGGTGTAAAACATGTATAGTCTAAATAATAAGAGGACCAGTGTTCCAAAATTAGTTGTTCTTTATTTTTTACTCGGACTCCTAGCTATGATGAACATGCATGTAAAAACTAGGGAAACTATGATTATATGGAAACTAAAATAGGTATCATTTTTATAGGACACGATCAGTGCATTTTTTAAGGATTCTTCAGTGGTGGGGCAAAACTGCCTAAGGGCCCATTTTCTTTGCCCTCTCCCCAGGATAGTATGCGATCGCCGAAGGTGTGAGCCGAGTACTGCAGGCACAAGTTAGCTAGGGGGTCTGGGGGCATGCCCCCTCCCAGAAAATTTTTAAAATTTGGGTCTCTGAAATAGCATTTCCTGCATTCTGAGAACACATTTTAAAAAATCTCCGCTTCTCAAAACAAAGTTTTAATGGTGAAATGTGTAATAAATTGCATGCTATAAACATTCAAACACAACATATTTAGTTTAAGTATTCAATGTTAACTTCATTTACGCAATTTACGCAAATGCCCCACCAGTTCATGGTATTAAAAAATGCCTTGGACACGATAAAAGGCGAGGATATAAGAACAAGATATTGAAATTGAGTAGGAAATGCAACCTTGTTCGCGTTACGACCTAACAGTCTTCTTTAGCAGGGTTTTTTAAGGGGGTATAGATAGAATTTGCAGTGGAGAAGGAAGGAGAGTTTAGGAGCAAACCTAGAGTTCGGAAAGAATGTGAGACCAAGAGAAAAAAATAAATTATTGCGAAGTTATTAAAGATAACCAATCACACTGTACAAAAATAATGAAGGTTGAAAGATATAGTGAGGAAGGATTTAACTACTACATGTTATTAGTCAAGTTATCGTATCCTAGCTACCAAAGGTCTTGTTAATTGTTGCGGGACATTGTTGAAGTGAAGCAAATTTGCAGGTCCTTCAAGAGTTAACTTACTCAATGGTATAGTGAATTTGAATGATTGCGATGGTAAGGATGGAGTACGATCTATTTCGTAGTGTGATCATGTGACTGTAGGTGATTGCATCCAAATAACGTATGGTGTTAGGAGCTTAAGTAACAGGAATATGGGCGTTTGGCAATTAGTGATACGTAAGTGATAAAATAATGATAACACCGTGCATGCAGGGTTTGATTATATATATATATATATATATATATATATATATATATATATATATATATATATATATATATATATATATATATATATATATATATATATATATATATATATATATATATATATGTACAATAATAAACTAAAATAGGTACATATATAACAAAACCAAAACAGAGATTAGTAAATTAATGATACGATATGACCAATTGTTAACTTAGTTCTGGGGTTGATTTTGCCACGTAGAGGATCCAAGTTCATCACTGTACTTTGTTATTTTAGTAATAGAACATAACAGGCATGCTTGTGTCACTTGAACAAGGAACAATGACCATATGAAATTAAACAGGAAATAAGAAATATCATGGAATGTCATGCGCTGACTCATACTTAATTATATCTTTAACGTATGATGCGTTAATCCGCCTAAGGTAAAATATGTTGACATGATAAATGACCCAGAACTTGGTCAATGAATTATTTAAACTTTGTTATTGACCGTCCAAACATATAGAGCGAATTCAAAAAAGGTTGTCCTGTGCAAACCTTAAACTCTAAACCTTAAACCTTAAAACTTTAAGCGTGCAAAGCATAATGGGAGCATCATAAAATCAGTTTAGAAATCATATAGGCCTACATGTATGGGGCCCATTTCTTAAGCCTGCCGCACACGAGAGCAACTTGCTGAGCTAACCGCGCTCAGGTTCTCTCGTGTGCGGATAGTTTTCGTGAGAATTTGACCTCTCGAGGTCTTGAGGAAAATATCTATCGTGTTTGATATTTTTTGCCTCGCGAGGAAAAAATCTCAGCGTCTGCGGCAACCTCGTTCCCAGGCTAGCCTGGGAACGAGGTTGCGTCTGCGGATATTGTGAGCTTAGTGCTGAGCTGCTTGAATCAATTATAGCCAATGAAAAACCATAGTTTCTTCATGTGACTTGGAACAAAATATAATGGAGGAAAATGCAAATAATTTTGTCAATTATGTTGTTGTTGAGTAGTTTTCCCAACGTGTGCGTTGAAAATACATAGCTGAGATAGCTTCCACGCCAGCGGTTATTAGATACATGGTAAATATCTCCTTACGAGAACAATTCATTCACAAATAGCAGCTGCAACATTCAACTATTAAGCTTGAAACTTGTGCTCCCATTAAGCTTTGAGCGCTTAGAGGTTAAGTTTTAGAATTTAAGGTTTGCAAAGGACACCCTTTTTTTAATTGGCTGTCTAAGACCCCGTTTACAAGGTACCGGACGAATTTGGGACCGGACGAAAATGCGTCCTTTTTCGCCTGTTTACACGCGAATTCGTCCTGTTAGGGGGTCTCAAATTCGTCCGGTTCCGTGGTTCTCGTGTGTTTACACGGCCGAAACGGCCGAATTTTCGTCCGGTCACAAATTCGTCCGGTACCGTGTAAACGGGGTCTAAGGTACATGTCGAAGGACATCAGACTATCGCCTGTATTCTGAAAGCGCACTCACACTCACACTTGAGTGGCATTCCAGTGAGAAGCACTCAATTGGGGTTGAAGTGTAAATTTGCGTGGAGGGATGGTGCATTGTTGCACTCATTGAGCGAAACACCCACACTCAAAAAATATCGGTTGATTTATATTCACCAAGCGCACTCAACTGTCACGTACTGGAGTTGCACTCGCTTTTGTTATTAATGAGTACGGAGAAAAGTACAAAAGTACTGTATCTGATATACAAACTCGAGCCGAAGGCGAGAGTTTGTATATCAGATACAGATCGGATGCGAATGTTTTATCTAGTACATACATCTTATGAGTTCATTGGCGAAGTAATTTTAAAAATAAACATATATTGTCTAAGCGGAGAAAATCAAAGTTGAAGTTTATGTAAATCAGAAAAAATCTTTATCTGATTTACAAACATTGATTTAACATTCATTTCTTTTGTATTTTCCTCGTAAAGACAAGAAGTAAAATTGTAAATTATAGCTACAACTTTGCTAATCTATAATCCTCACTCTTAAATTAAGGCTAGTCAAGTTTCGATGTGATAAAACTCTGCGTAAAAATGTTTTCATTTTATTTTAAAACTCACATGATTATGTTGTTCTCACACTATAAGGCCGATATTTTACGTCCCCCTCCAAAAAAAAAAAATCAGCAAATTATATATACATTTCGATTTCGATCTGTGAACTTGAAAGAAAAGCCGGCTTCCTCAGAACGCAGGAAATCGCATTTCCGAGGTCCTAGATTTCAAAATGTCATATGCATGATATGCATGATACCATATGATAGTCTCGCATTTCTAAGACTATAATAATTAAAACTTTGTTGAAGATACGTTTTGAGAGACTTTTTAAAATTTTCAATATAGAAGTAATTGTACGTACACTAAGAGGAAGAGTGTTCCATAATCGCGTTGTGGCTGCATAAAAGGATCTGCCACCCAAGTTGACAAGCATCTTCCTTTTTGGCCATTCTAGTAAAATACCGCTGTTAGATCGAAGACAATACTGGAGATTTAATTAATGGCGATTTAATTTCAATCAGGTCTTTGATGTATGAAGGCGCTAGCTTGTGAATAGCTTTAAAGTGCCTATATCAGGGTTTTGGAGTTTGCATATCTCGAAAGTTTAGGGTATTTTAAGACACTTTGCAATATATTTTGTTATTGAAAAATTTCATCTTGATGGATTTATTAGCTCTTAAAGTTACCGGACATGACGTCAAAAGGAGAATTGCAAATCAGTTTTCCTTTGTTTCATTGCAACAAAATTCTCCTTTTGACGTCATGTCCGGTAACTTTAAGAGCTAATAAATCCATCAAGATGAAATTTTTCAATAACAAAATATATTGCAAAGTGTCTTAAAATACCCTAAACTTTCGAGATATGCAAACTCCAAAACCCTGATATAGGCACTTTAAAAGTGAGCAGTAACACTTTAAATTGTATTCTTGCGTAGACTGGAAGCCAATGCAGTTCAAAGAGAATGGGCGTATAATATGAGTTATCCATAACCAATATGGCTGTAGCATTTTGAACGCGCGCTGGAGTTTGGATATTTGATTCTTGCAATGGGAAGGCCATACAATAGACTATTGCAATAGTCCAACTTGCTGGTGATAAATGCATGAACCAAGATCAATAAACCATCTCTTGATAAGTACTTTTTGATACGTCTAGCTGATATTGTGAAGATGGAAAAAGCAGGCTTTGCACATTTGTATAATATGTTCCGACATCTGTAGGTTTGAGTCAAACCGCGGCAGCCAAGATTTTTTACATTTGAACTGGGGTGGAACTCGGAGTTGCTTACTGATATAGATATATAGATATATATATATATATATATATATATATATATATATATATATATATATATATATATATATATATATATATGCCAATTAACATGAGCTCGCTCTTGCCATCATTCATCAGAAGTTTATCATGCATCATCCAACACCTTATCTTCTCTACACAATTCTCCATCGCTCGCTCAGCCGATCTTGTTGCGCAATGTATCAGCATTAGATTTAAAGCTAAGATAGAGCTGCGTGTCTTCAGCATAGCCATGAGCATCTGGAAGTTGATCTTCGATTACCTTGAAGGCTTGAACAGCTTAGACGCATATATAATGAAAAGAAGGGGGCCTAAACGTCGCCCTTGTCACAGAGTAGAGACATACAGAGACGTAACTAGTGTACCCACTTTTTTGTGCGCACGCTCGGCAAGTTACTAGATGCATGCATCTGATTGGATGACAACCTGATGACGACTCACTTTAAACTTGCTGAGCACGCGCAGTTGATCATTTTTTGCCCGGTCGCCTGAAAAAAAGTGGGTACATGATAACGTAATCTTCCGCAGTGTTTACAACGGTCAGTTACGTCTCTGTATGTCTTATCTACTCTGTGCCCTTGTGGAACACCAGAGTCCAAGTCGAAGTGCTTGGAACGAGGGGTAAATTACTCTTAAAAAAGCGTACGAAGATTTTTGAGATTAGAAAATCCCGACAATTTTTCTCGGGATTCTGGGATTTTTTCCCAAATTTAAGGGATTTTGGGATTTTTACAGCTGATTTTTCGAAATATTTTCCCTTATTTTTTCGCCGAACGTTTTTCGACATTTTTTGCGACATATAATCCGTATTTTTAAAATGAAGTAAATCAACGAAGGGCATTTTCACGCCAATTCACGATTTAAATGTTTAAATTTGATGGGATTTCTAGTCAATGTTGCAATAATTTGGAGGATTTTATTGGGCTTTTTCCAAGTATGTTATGCAATTTTTAGAGATTTCTTGGGATTTTGCATGGATTCTGGGATTTAGTAAGATTTTGGGATTTTTCCAAAGATTTTTTGATATTTTTGATGATGTGTACGAAGATTTTCAGAGTAATTTACCCCTTGGCTTGGAAAGTGTTCCATCAATAGAAACTAATTGTTGACTCCTGTTGTTCAAATACAACTTGAACCAATCCAGAGCTTTGCCTTGGGGGTTAAGACGATCGATTAAATGTTGTGATTTAAACAACCATGTCCAATAATGTCCAAAGATTTTTTGATATTTTTGATGATGTGTACGAAGATTTTCAGAGTAATTTACCCCTTGGCTTGGAAAGTGTTCCATCAATAGAAACTAATTGTTGACTCCTGTTGTTCAAATACAACTTGAACCAATCCAGAGCTTTGCCTTGGGGGTTAAGACGATCGATTAAATGTTGTGATTTAAACAACCATGTCCAATAATGTCCAAAGATTTTTTGATATTTTTGATGATGTGTACGAAGATTTTCAGAGTAATTTACCCCTTGGCTTGGAAAGTGTTCCATCAATAGAAACTAATTGTTGACTCCTGTTGTTCAAATACAACTTGAACCAATCCAGAGCTTTGCCTTGGGGGTTAAGACGATCGATTAAATGTTGTGATTTAAACAACCATGTCCAATAATGTCCAAAGATTTTTTGATATTTTTGATGATGTGTACGAAGATTTTCAGAGTAATTTACCCCTTGGCTTGGAAAGTGTTCCATCAATAGAAACTAATTGTTGACTCCTGTTGTTCAAATACAACTTGAACCAATCCAGAGCTTTGCCTTGGGGGTTAAGACGATCGATTAAATGTTGTGATT
>CACRXK020001186.1:4908-58458 GCA_902702795.2 Paramuricea clavata | reverse complement strand
GTGGGGGAAGCATTCTCTGGGGGTGGGGGGAGTATTCTCTGGGGTGGAAGTATTCTCTGGGTGGGGTGGGGGGTGTAATTACAAATACTTACATCTGTCATCTGGCCAGGTGATTGTCTTGACAAGTCAATTTCTGGTTTTGAAACATCACCATTACTGCTCTCTCTGACCACAGCATTTTCAATTGCCTTCACATCAAATGCTTCCTAATAAATATTTCACATTAATTTGTCAGTTGCAAAGAATCTCCCTTTGACAGTCAGATTCTAATCCAGAGTCCGAAACTAATTAACATTCCAGCCTTCCAGGATTATACAAAGGTATTTAAATTTATTTATTCTTGCAATGTTTATACTTAGCAAAATAATCTTTGGATAATCCAATGAAAGTAAGAGGTCACCTCATTGCTCTCAGTTGGTAGTCTGGGAACTTCTTCCTCAATTTCCTGTATTCCGTTTGCTGCTGCCTCGACAGGCTCTTCATTTTGTCCTCCAACCAACACAGGCAGACAATCAGGTGTATTTGGAGAAACAACCTACATAAAAAAATAGTTCGTCCAGACAATGTTTGAACAGCAATGCAATGTACCTTACAATTGCTTAACTGTTCTAGGGGAGGGTGTCAAATGTTAATGGTCATTCCAGAAAATATAAATGCCACGCCCACAGAGTAAATTGGATGTAAACCCCCCTACCACTTTTGGATGTCCTAGTACATTTTACTATCATCAGAAGTAGATTTCGTCCCCTCACCCTCTGGACAGCAGAAATTTCCTCCATAAAGGAAGTGTGGATAGATCTTTTCCAGAATGATCCAATGGTTTAACAGTTGGAAAGATGGTCTTTACATTGGTATGTGCACTTGCCTTTTGATTTTGTATACTGCAGTTGCATTATTTTGTACATGCAAATATCAAATGCTACTAGGTGTAATGGACCCATTACCTAATAAACAAAATTTTGATCTAGACTAGTCTAGACAAAAATTTCACCACAACTTGAAAGAGCATCACAAAATTAGTAATATTCTGAATTTTCGTTGCGAAATGTTGTAACATGTGGATAATATAGCCCTGCTAAGTCTGCCGTTTTTCAGTCATTTTGTATTACGCACGGCAAATTGATACCTTTTTCAGAAAGTGGTATCAATTTCTTGTGCACAATACAAAATGACTGAAAAATGGCAAACTTCGCAGGGCTATATTTTCCGCATTTTACAACATTTTGCAACGAAACTTTGGAATATTACTAATTTTGCGTGGCTCTTTCAAGCTGTGATGAAATGTTTGTCTAGACTTGTCTAGATCAAAATTTTGTTCATTAGGTAATAGATCCATTGCCATTCTAATAGTATCTTAGTAGGTTAACCAAATAATTACCCTATGTAGCAAATTAATCATATTGCCTAGCCAATATCCTGCTGAATCTCGGCAAGACTGGTCAGTTGTGGCACACAAACAATGAAACCAGAACAATAACTTTCTATCATAGCTAAAATCTCAATGGGTGATTCAAGAAAATGCCTGGACCTCCCCCACAGAGAAAATTAACTCTCCTACCCCCCCTCGGACATCCTAGTACATTGTACTGTTATCAAAAGTACATTTTCCCTCCCCCCCTCCAGACAGCAGAAATTCCTCATTGGGGGGAGTGTGGGTTTTTTCCCTGGAACAACGCTATACATAGCCAAGTATACATGGCAACCAGGTATTACTTCAAAGTCGGACCTTACTTACACCCAGCTACGAACGTGCAACAGCCTTTGGCAAATACAGCCATGTGTTATATTGTTTTCAGTAAGAGTTACAAGTAACAGGTGAAACCCTTCAATTTCCAAATGCTACTCTCCTAGTGCATGCTTAGAAGATTCACATGATCTGATTACCTATCGATACCAAACCTTACTTTCCAATTTTCAGGGGGAAAAAGAATGAGTTTAAACCACTGGTATAAACATCTCCAATATAAAGTTTACAATAGAATGAAATAGTGTAATTTTCTTTCTGCCTATAGATTGCATTGTTGACATTTCAAAAATTCTTGCTCTTTTCTTTACTTGAATGATCAAAAACCAAACTTCACCACTGCATTAATTTTGTTACAAATTGCTCAAAATTGCTACAATTTTGATGTTTTGAACAATAAGTTCCGAACGCATTTACATGTAATACATTTTTTCCAAGGAGGTTATAACAAGAAGCCACTTATGAATCGTGCTTAGGATCAATTTCTTTCGCATTAACAAAGCACACAGCGAAATCGTGCTGCTAATAATGTCTGCAATAAAAATGACAGTTGGATATTTGTATTAAATCCTTTATACTAAAACTAAACAAACGCTCAGATTAGAGGGAGAAAGTGTTAAGACTTCACCACAAATTGTTTGCAAAAAGTTCGAAATGCGGACACTGTTTACATAACAATTTTAACAACATGCAAATGCTCACAAAACCCTCAGTAAAACACTCACTTCCAAATTTCGAAGGCTAGAATAAGATGCAATCACAAATCCATCAATAATGTCCTCTTCGGGTGAGCTAGAACTTCGTCTTTTCCGTAGCTTTTTTCGTTTTTGTTTGTCAGCCTTCTCTTTGGGTTCTGATCCGCGTTTAGAGTCATTCTCGTCGAGATCAGAATTCGGTAGGGAACGTTTGGGACCGCTTGCATCTTTCATGTTTCCCAGCTTTACATTGCTTTTAATTTCCGTCCATTTTTGCCAAGATTATTACTCAATGCTCATTGTTATCAAAATATAAAAAAAAACCAAAAAAATGGACGTTTAATACTTTCTTTAGCTTTTTGACTTTAATGATTCGCACGTCGCTGAGCTAGAGTGTTTATTTTTATAAGATGTAGGGTTCAGACTCCTCGAAGTACTCGGTCTGTAATAAAAGTGCACACGTGATCGTGTACATTTCATTTTTAATTTCATTTCTAAATTTCTCGCATATTTTCCTCTTTACGAAAATTTCAAATATTCTTCTACAATGGACAAAAATGTTAGTTATGTTTATACATCTTGTCATCAGTTGTGTTCGCAACAGACTGTTGGGTTCACAACAGACTTGCAACAAGCTTGGCAGCAAGTAGTAGCAATGCTGATTCTTTGTCAAGTAACTCAAGTTGTTGCTTGGCAGTGCCAGTATGCCAGTGCTTGCTGTGCATTGTGCAACTCCCTTCACAACTTTGTAACAAGTCTTTCCACATTGACGCGAGTAAAATTGTCTGGCGTTAGACAGGGTAGAATAAAGACGGGAACATTGGGGCGAAATGCAACTTATTAAATGGGTTAACACTGAGGCACGTCGGAAGATTAACCCATAGTCTATTGAACTGTGTAAGTAAATGTGACTAAATATGTCGTCAGTTCAGTTTTGACCAAGGCTCCGCCATGGATATCTCATATCTATGGGCTCCGCTCCCACAAATCTCAGACAGAATCAGGGCCGTATCTAAAAGGGTTTTTGAATTAATTAAGACTCCTAGTTGTATATAAGCATTCAGTAGTTACAATTAATATTTGTTATAAAGTGTTATCACCTTGCAATTAAAGATTTCTTTAGATTGTTCAATAAAGATAGTGAGGATTTGATAGATTTTAAATTAGTCTCCAGCTGAGAAGGCAAAATCTTCACTAGGCGAACAGGAAATAGTCTACTAAGTCTTTTAATTAAAAAAATACTTGTGTTCAAAATACTTCATATTTGCAACCATCTCGCAACTGTCTGTCATTAAAGTTGTTAAACTTTTGTGCACGAGTACACACGCAAAAACTCACATCTTGTACACTCGTAAAAACGCACAAGTTGTTACAGGTCTGCAAACAAGTTGTTACAAATCTGTTCACAAGCTGTTAAGTTGTGTTCGCATTGCTTGTTCCCAGTTGTTGTAACAAGCTTGATGGCATTATCAGACTTGTAGCGAAGTTGTTCTAACAAGTCTGATACATTCATGATATAACAAGAATGTTCCAAGGTTGATGACGCAAGGTTGTAACAATATTGTTATATCATGACTGTATCGGACTTGTTGGAACAACCTTGCAACAAGTCTGATAAGGTTGTTAAAAATTGTTAACAGCTTGTTCCATACTTGTTGACAGCTTGGGACAAGCAGTGCGAAGAACGACTTGTTGACGACTTTTTAGCAGACTTGCTACAAGATGTGAGATATTTGCGTGTGTAGCACCAAGTCTGTCAACAAGGCGTCAACAGATTGTGTTTGCACTGTTTGTCCCAAATTGTCCGAACAACTTTGGAACCGAGCTGTTAACAACTTGTAACAACCTTGTTGTTATTATCAGACTTGTTGCAAGGTTGTTCCAACAAGTCCGATACAGTCATGATATAACAGTATTGTTACAACCTTGTGTCATCAATCTTGTAACATTCTTGTTAAATCATGACTGTATCAGACGTGTTTTTTTTTTGTTTTCTTTTTTTCCTTTTATTGCCCATATTTAGAACAGTTGACAGTAACAACTAACAAGTCCAACAATGCCCATCAAGCTTGTTACAAGTTGTTAACAGTTTGTTCCAAACTTGTTACAACAACTAGAAACAAGCAGGGCGAAAACAACTTGTCGTCATAATGTCGACAGCTTGTGAACAGATTTTCAACAACTTAAAGGCGTATTTCGATTTCACATTAAGGCAGGGTACTGAAATAGAACGTCACTAAAAAATTCTGTATGATTAATTTAGATCATGTCTACTCTTTCAACATAAAACAGTCATTTATTTTGTACAAACATATTTACACGATTGTGCCTTTTTGTAAACACGCGTTGCGTGTATTCCACGCAACTGCGTGGCTCATTTTACTCGCGCATGCTCAGACAAATTTCCCACCTGTTTTTAACATTACCATAGATTACGATTACGATTACGCAATAACGTTAGAGGACTATGTCAGAGGACTGGTCACTACAGGAAATATAAACAAACGAAAAATCGAAAAAGAACGTTTTCTACTTTTCTTGAACTTTCTCGCCTTTGTTTGCGAAACAAGTCGAAAGATTGTGTCTTATAAAAGAAGAAGAAACTATACACCAATGCATCAGGGTTATAACTATGGAAGTATACGTATGCCAATGCCACAGGCAGGCTCACAATATACGCCTCAAACCGGCCCAGGAATGCCAGCAAATCGACCACCTTATAACATGAACGCCAATATTAATTTCGGTGGCCGTTCTCAGACTGATACTGTGATGTCGAAACTAAGTAGTCAGCTAGATCAGGCGGATCAGAGCGAACTACAGGAATTACATGACAAAGAAGAGAAAGTACATCAACTTTTGAACGAAAATAGCGAGGTATATTTTGCCTAATTGTCAGTTGGGTTGTTTACTTGTTTTATAATATGACGTCATTTTAAAGTTATAATGCTGTATGGTTTGATTAATGTTGCAGTATAAAAAGTATACAAATCCATCTTAAATCCCTAACATACCATTATTGCATCGTTAGTTTAATGCCCATTTACACGATGTGACTAACTTATACGATTGTCATTCTGGCCACAGATGATAGATAATACCAGATGAATCACTCAGCCAAAATTGTGTCCGCGATTTTTTATGAGCACGCGTTGGCTGCCATTTTGGCAGTAAGTGTAATCCACGCCATGAAACATGAGCAATCCAATAGCAATCACGCATTTTGGCAGTAAGCGCCATTTTGGCAGCAAGTGTCGCACACGTCATCTGGCGTGATAGACTCGCGAAAATCGCGGACACGAAAATCATGGGGATGGATACACAGTGATTCATCTGGTATAATCTATCATCTGTGTTCTGGCATATGAAAATGCTGCTGACATCACTATTCATGTTCATCAGTTTATGGCAAAATTTGAAATGTGACATCTTTACATGTTTTAATTAGAGTACATATGCCAGGATGAGAATCGTATATGGCTAGTCGTATTGTTAGCCTTAATATACACTGGGCAATCTCGGATGCACAACAATGTATGGCAAACATCATTTGACGACTTCACCTACAGAAAAAATTGTCATTAGCCCATTGAGTCGCATTGTGCCCAGATGTGCCCTACTTTATTAGTTTACTCTGTCTGCACCCAACAATTTTTACTCCTCAAGGGGAGAGCGCTGGCGCTTAATGGGTTAACTGGCCTATCTGCCCATTTGTCTAGTTAACCCATTTAGTCGCATTGTGCCATGATGCACCCATTATGTTACTCTGTCTAACACCAAACAATTTTACTTGTCAAAGGGAAGAGCACTGGCGCTTAATGGGTTAACATTACTAAAATTGGCCTGACAAATCTTAACGTGTAAACATAAGCATTGAAGTTTGGTGTGAGCATAGAGTATGTTATTATCATCCTTTTATAATATACAACTGACATTATGAGTAAGCGCTCATATTGGACCCATGTTACTAAAGCCTGATTCTCATTTATCGTAAACATCGGTGATGCCCATTGTCGGTGGTCATTGATGCATAAGATATTTTGTTCATTTTCTTCTTTGTTGCTCACAGACAATGTATCGTAGAACATTGCTGATTAATGAGAACCAGACTTAAAGAAAGAATGGAAATACCATTATTGTGGCCTAATGCACCATACTTTATTATTTTCCTAATGCACCATACTTTATTATTTTATTCTGTCTAATGCCAGATAATTTTACTCGTCAAGGGGAGGGCACAGGGACTCGGTGGGTTAATACTGCAGGTTACCTATATGGACATAACCATGTCTTCTCTGCTATCGTTCTACTTATTTTTCGTGAAAATATTCACAGGTAAAGCAAGTCCAAGCCGAACGTGAAATGCAATTGGCAGGAAACCGTAGTCTAGCAGAGTACAACATGAGTCAGGGGAGTAAACTGGCCGAATGCAAATCAAGATTAACAAATTTATATGAACAGCTTAACGAACAGACTGTAAAGTTCGATGAAAACAAACAAAATTTAGGTGGGTTCAAACAGTGGTACATTTTTAAGGCCCTGTTAAGTTAGGGTACATTCTGACAGACTGTAACATTGCATTGAAATGGTAAAATACAGAAAAACAACGCCTTTCCAGAAAGTATGTCACTTTGGCTACAGAGCCTCGTTTTCATGTACCGTATGTGACATTGGTTAAAGCCCAATGTATCTATCACAAAAACGCTCTATAGCCATGGTGACGCACTTTCCGAAAGCGTGTATTGCTGTGCACTGGTTTGTTTCATTCATTCCGCAAGTTCAACAAATTCAACTAAAATTTCCATGAAATTTCCTTCACATTGTAATGAAGAAAATTTTCAAATTGATTTTTCCTCCCTAAATAATGAAATGTGATTGTATTTCTAACAGATTATCTATCAGATCAATACAACCCAGATACTATAATGGCTTTACTGCAAACCTCTGTTGCCCAACTGGAGGAAAACTCAGAGGTACAGTAACCTAGGCTATAGTCCATTTCTTTTTAGGTCAATGCAAAAACCTTGTAGTAATAATTATAGGCCTGATCAGTCCTAGCTTTTGTGCAACCTAAATGCAGGGTTCAAAATAACATTTAATGATACACTGGTCATGGAGACTACTCAGTTCCATTTTCTACGTGACCTGTCAAATGCAATTTCTGACAAGCCAACTCGCACAAGCCCTTCTAAGGATAGCACAACAAAACAAAACACGGCACAACAAAACACAGCAAAACAAAACAAAACACGGCACAACAAAACAAAACACAGCACAACAAAACACAGCACAACAAAACACAGCAAAACAAAACACAGCACAACAAAACACAACACAGCACAACAAAACAGCACAACAAAACACAGCAAAACAAAACAGAAACAAAACAAAACACAACACAACACAGCACAACACAACACAACACAACACAACACAAAAAGCGATAAAATCATATTAATTTTACAGTATATACTATTATTAATATGCGACATAGCATCAAGATTAAAATACCAACATACAATACAGATTGACATAATATTTAACTAACGGGTCAACATAATCTAAAAAAGAATCTTTGTTTCCAATACCAGACACAGAAATTGGTGTTTTAAAACGCAGAAAAAACGTCAAGTGCAGTTTGTCCTAATGGGCGATGAATATAAATCATGCCAAGAGCACCTAATGAAATTTCATCTCTAATGGTATCGAATTTTATTTTCAGAAAACTGCCGATGGTTTTTTGGACGGCGAAGTAACAGTGGAGGATTTCTTAGAAAAATACGTGAAGGAGCGGGCTGAACTTCATGTTAGACGGACCAAAGTAGACAAACTTAAAGAGTTGATGACGCATCGAAATGTGTTGACAACCTCATAGATTTTCATGACTATATATATCATAGATTTTCATGACTATATATATATATATATATATATATATATATATATATATATATATATATATATATATATATATATATATATATATATATATATATATATATATATATATATATATATATATATATAACCGAAGCTGGATTAGCGCTTACCCTGGGTTAAAAGTTAACCCACTGTTTTGGTATGGTAACATTTGCACTTGGGACCAGTTGTTCAATTTAAAGCAAACTTCCCGGAAGTTTGTTTATAAACTTGGAAATATTTTTTCCTGAGAAATCTTTTTTCAAAAAAATACGTAAGTACGCGAATTATCGCACCCTGCAGGCCCCTGCTGAACAGCCAGAGTAAAACATTTATGTATACAACTAAAATAATTACATGCATCGATGTATATATTTATCTAATAGATTAAAGCTAGAAATAAAACTATTTGGTTTAACTTAATATTCCTGGCTGAATTAGTTTCTGGTTATTTTATCTTATTTCCTACCGCATATTCTCGTTAATGTAACCATGCAGGAATCTATTTATATTTGTAGAAATGTACCATTCCCCAATTAACCAAAATTTTGATCTCAACAAGTCTAGACAAAATTCCATCATAGCATGAAAGAGCATCACAAAATTAGTAATATTCCAAAGTTTCGTTGCGAAATGTTGTAAAATGCGGATAATATAGCCTTGCGAAATTTGCAATTTTCAGTCATTTTAGATTACAAACGGGAAATGGTTACCACTTTTCCAAAATTTTGATCTTAGCTAGCCTAAACAAAAATTTCATCACAGCTCGAAAGAGCATCACAAAATTAGTAATATTCCAAAGTTTCATTGCAAAATGTTGTAAAATGCGGATAATATAGCCTTGCGAAGTTTGTAATTTTCTGTCATTTTGTATTACGCACAGAAGTGGTAACCATTTCCCGTTTGTAATCTAAAATGACTGAAAATTGAGGACCGCAGGCTCGGGGAACGAGATTGGGGAATGGTCCATTGACGTCCATGCAGTGCCAAGCCTCGTTCCATTGGTTTTGTCTGCGCGGTCACCATTTGTACGAAAATTTCGTGTTTTGACTTCGATTTAGAGAATAATACAGTATGGTTTTATAAACTGATAACTTGATTAGCGATACGGTCCGTGGGAAGACAAATACTGGGTATATTTAGCTGTGGGAAAAATGGCATGAAAAATGTTTACAAACATCGTAGATTTTTGGCGTCAATTTCCCTATCTTGGTTTCACTTGTCTCAGGGACCGAATGATAGTAGTTCTCGGCAAATATTGCAAAGTTAATGCCATAGATATCTTATATAGACTAGATAGCGCATCTCTTTTAGTAAAATTGAAGCCAAGAATATTCCAGCGGTTACCCCCATTTGAATAGATGGCGGCCATGTTGGTCGTTCCCACTTGCTAATAAACGCTTAAAAACAGCAATAACTTTCATCATTTGAATAGTTTATAAACGTATTTGGAATAGGGTTAACTTAATGTTTAACTCCCTGTTTAAGAAATAGAAAACATACGAATCTTCTCATTTCATGGTAACGACCTGAGACTGCAGTCACGGCTTCGATTTTTGAATTGCAGAATAATTAGATGCACTATCTAGTGTATATAAGATATCTATGGTTAATGCACATTGACAAAGCAAATTTTGTCACCCCCTCCCCCAGTTCAATAGGGAGCTTAAGCATGTGAGGACGGCAACACAACGACGATGGCAACCAATACAATGAGTCAATGAAAAGAAATAAATAATTAAAGCCCCGGGGGAGTTTCAGACGTGGTCGTCGCTCTGTTTACAACGGCAAATCACAGATTTTCACGTAACAAGTGCAACTTAAAATTCGGTTCTGTAGAACTCTTCCCAAACATAAAGCCAATGTTTTCAACTTCTTATACTGTATTAAATTCATACAAATTATATATAATATACGACAAGTTTTCTTTACTATCATTTATTTGAAGGAATTTGTTTTGGCCGTCGTAGTGGTGTTGCCATCCTACATGCTTAAGCTCCCTAATGTTGCGAGCAACGCCGAAACAACTTTTGGTAATATACCATGACCAAGCTCAACATTGAGTTGGGGGAGCGGGGTCTTAAGAAGGGCAACATGATTCAACATAGAATTTATCATAAAAATATGCGAATCTTGTATGGGGGAGGGGGATAGTCTCAACCAGTTGCGCAGTTCTTAGTCCAGTTACATATAGAGCTCATTGCAGTAATATTTACTTAGGGTGGGGGCCCAGACCTGAGAATTAATCTCTCCCCCTCGCCATTCAATTGCAACCTCAAACGACACACAATGCATGAGATAACGATGTATATATTTGCTTTCCCCAAAAAAAAAAAAAATCTGCATTCTAAAAGTATAATTTTGGGGAAAGATATGCCTTAAAATAACAACACATATCGAATGTCAAACTAATTGAAATTTACAGCAAGGCTTACTCAATCAAATTTTGATTACGTCCCTCCTAATTATACGCAATTTAAGTAGCACTGCGGTCTTGCTGAAGCGAATAAGATGCCGCCACAAATCAGATATACTCAGTAGAACAACATAGCCTGTCAGCCACGCATGTAGAGGCCGGTCGTGTCAACACGTCGCTTGACTGAGCTGTCTCAGAAAGGCAAGAGAATTTGTTTGACAAACATAAAGCAAGGTAAGAATTTCTCTGTGAATTATATAGTTGTATGTTAAATGTGTTTTAAGAATTGAAATGTTTTGTTAACTTTGTAACTGATTTTAATTTTGCATGAGTTTCGTCCAAAATTTGCCGCAAATTATTATTTTTGTGCAAACCTTGAACAAAACCTCGAAGATTTAACGCAACGAAAAACGTTTCCGGTATGAAAACGTTTCCGAAACTGCTCAGATCTAAATTAACCCTATGATTAAAGCGCCAAGTCAAACGAGAGCGATAGAGTTGAAACTCTCGCTCGCGCCGTTTGACCGCCAATTACTCAACGACACTCATTGCAATCTCCTCAACTCACTTCGAGCCGTTCAAATAGTCACACTACTATGATAGTTCAGTTCGAAAGTATATTCAATGATTTTTTAACCGATTGAACAATTCTGTTTATTGATTTTCCAACAGTCATATAAATGATACAATTATAAAACAATGTCGATGTGTTTTTTTTTTACTTAAGGTTTCGTTATGAAAATACTTTGTCTTTGACGGGTTTTGAACGGAGTAAATTATGTCAAATAATTTTAAAAAAACTTTAAAAAAGTGGAAGGAAGACCATTATTATAACATATATTACAACCCAAAAATCGTTGGATACAAATTTAATAAACCTGCAAGCCTCTTCTTATAAATATTTTTGCATGGGTAAAATAAAAAAGGACGTGAGGCCGATGCGGTTTTTTTTTACTTTTTTACAGTTGAACAAATAGGTACATTTTTTTATGTCAAACATGTATACATATATGGCTGTAAATTAAATCAAACTCGTCCGTGATCTTTAATCATCTTTCAGTTCTAAAACCATCTCCGTGTGTGTGGTTGCAAAGATAAGATCATTTCTAAGTGGATCATTCAATAATGAAAACATTTTGGTCGATGACCCAATTTTTGAAACTCAGACCAGTAGCTCTCCAATTTTTTTGGCAAAGATACACTTTCAAATGTATCAATTAAAGTGGTCGAACAACTTTAAAAAAACTTTCGACCCATGCCATTTGAAACAAATAGAAATTTTAGTCGAACATTCATATTAATTTTAATAATCTATGTCTTGAAGAAACCAGAAATATATTTGGAGACCCTTTGGATTATTGTAAAAATAAACTGATACATTTTAATTAAACAAAACATCAAAACCCCAAAATATAAAACAATGGTGTAAGTTTTTGATAACAGGCTGTATAGCTTGTTATCAAATATGAAAAAAAATGGCATTCTATATCTAGAATACAACAAGCACTAATGTTCAAAAATTGAGTAGACAATAAAAATAATATCTCATGCATATTTTAAACACGGCCTAAAACCCCAAATCTGAAAAACAATGCCAGTGGTATTTGTTTCAGATGAAAAGTTGAGAATAACTTTTACATGTATCTCCAAACTAATGTAAATGAATTGTGCTACGAAAAATTATATAACACAATTGTTAAAACTAAAACCAAGTAAATTTATTATAAGTGCTCAATCTCATCATTATATAAGCCTAAAATACAATATATTTTACATCGAATTACAAGAGTGTTTAACACTTTGTTTTGTTTTTGCAAATCGGGAATAGATTTTCATTTCGGTGTTTTATACTTTTGAAAAAAATTCAAACAGTCCGGTGTTAAATTATTTACGAAGTTAGTCTGAAGGCAGATGGATTTACTTTTAGCTGGATTTAATTATTAGTCTAAACATCGGCTCTGCAGGATCAAAGCAATTATATGTGTTGTTCTGACCCACATATTTAACCATCATTGGACGATTGAAAATCTTTCATTTTTAATTCTCTGGTATGAAAACAAATGATGTCGCCAAACTAGAGGGAGGGGAAGGCGCCCAATGCCAAATGATTGTAGACCGCCCTAGAATTCTGAAACTAACGACCCCGAATATAGCGACACTCGAGATCCCTTACACACATAAAAACGCACAAATTGTAACAAAACTGCAGCATATTTGTAGCAATGTTGTTCCAGCAACTTGTCAACAGGATGTGTTCGCACTGCTTGTTCCCAGCATGCTGCCAAGTTGGCAACGGCTTGTTGACAACTTGCTACAAGGTTGTTGAGCTCAACAGACTTGTTACAAGTTTGTTCCAACAATTTGTTATCGTCCTGCAATTCGGCAATTTGTCAACAAGTTGTGAGTGACAACCTCGTGGCAACTTGATGAAATAACAAAATTGTTACAACTTGTTGACAAGCTTGCTACAAGCCTGTTGCGAACACATCTTGTTGACAAGTTCTGAGATTTTTACGTGTGTAAAAGCCCCAGAGCGGTTGTACGAAGGCCCGCTAGCAATATCCACGTGGAGTGATTTTTTCAAGCTTTCAAAAATTGTCAGTTGATTGATATAACCCAAATTAAACTTCAGTATTTAAATACACTAAAACTTTCTAGTTAATTTTGAGATTCATATCCGCAGTCTCATAGCGTGTCAAGCAGTTTTGCAACGGCTCTCAGCTGCAAGTAATTAGGTTGATTAGCACACCCCCACTTACTAATTAAGCTCTGGTCAGACGAGAATGAGAGTTTATGAAAGTTGAGAAGCGAGAGTTTGCACGAGAGTTTTCTCAGCTCGCGTGCCCCAGTCAAACGAGAACAAGAGTTGCATGAGAGTTGATGAGAGTTGAGAAGCGAGAGTTTGCACGAGAGTTTTCTCAACTCGCATGTCCTGGTCAAACGAGAACAAGAGTTGCATGAAAGTTGATGAGAGTTGACTGGATATTATAAACTAGAATGAGAGTTGATGAGAGATGAGAGTTGAGAAGAGAGAGTTTGAATGACAGTTTTCTCAACTCTCGTGCCCGGTCAAACGAGAACAAGTGTTGCATGAAAGTTGACGAGAGTTGACTGTATATTATAAACTAGAATGAGAATTGATGAAAGTTGATATTCGAGAAGCGAGAATTGCATGAGAGTTTTCTCAGCTTTTATGGCCCAGTCAAATTAACGAGAACAAGAGTCGCAGAATGAGAGTTGAGATACTTGAGAGTCGTGATGAGAGTTGGCGGTCAAACGCGATAATAAGACCAGGGGTCATCCTAAGAAAAATTTAGAACTGTTCATTTCAACAAGGACAGATTGGGAGGTAGTGAACACAGGCTGTGTAACAGTAACGAGGGACGAGGTCATGGTATAACCTCAGATCAGGCTTAAATTAAGGTCATGGCGTATACCAGAGTCACATTTGGTGCTTAATTTGTAACTAATTTTCATGTAAGGCTCGAAAACTCAATTTTTAGAAGTGCCCATTTTAAGTTTTAGAACTAACCAATTTGCATTTAGAACTGCCCATTTTACATTTAGAACTAGCCATTTTACATTTAGAACTAGTCATTTTACATTTA
Organism: Paramuricea clavata; assembly: GCA_902702795.2. Classification (NCBI taxonomy): domain Eukaryota; kingdom Metazoa; phylum Cnidaria; class Anthozoa; order Malacalcyonacea; family Plexauridae; genus Paramuricea; species Paramuricea clavata. Next base: position 44,076 of record CACRXK020001186.1, on the reverse strand, counting down.
GAACTGCCCATTTTACATTTAGAACTAGCCATTTTACATTTAGAACTAGCCATTTTACATTAAGAACTAGCCATTTTACATTTAGAACTAGCCATTTACCATTTAGAACTACTAGCCATTTTACATTTAGAACTAGCCATTTTACATTTAGAACTAGCCATTTTGCATTTAGAAATAGCCATTTTGGAAAATGGGAAAATGGGAGACCCTAGGATGACCCCTGAATAAGACAACCGTCAGGAATTTGTCTCTGTTCACGAAAAGGTGAAAAGCACATACATGCACGAACCAAGAACAACGAATTATTATAATACAACGATAACTTGCCTGTTCTGATGTCTCTTCAAATTTTGCTTTCATAGAGAAATTACGTACGAATATTTGCAATCAAAATGCCTCGCGGAGGGGCTGCTGGCGGAAACTCTGGTGACAAATCTGGCTTCTCTGAATTTGTTGATCGAATGATGAAATATTTTTGGGAAAACAGAAACACCGAAACGGGCAAGAACGTGAGAAGCACGTACAACTCCTTTGCTCAAAATTCCAAAGGAAAGTAAAAACTTACCAAAAAAAAAAACACTCGGGGAATGTAAAAAAATAATAAACTTGAAAAAACCCAAAACTAAAGTGTGATTCATGTGTTTGTAAAGTTTTAGATGTCATTTCACTTGAAATTATGTCAATATCAGATGTTCAAATAGTTTGAAATAATTGTATCATGTTAATTTGTTCTAATTTAATATCGGGAGATCTAATTAAGGTTGCTATGTGACGTAATATATATGTAATTAGTGAGATTGGTATTTAATTAAAAATCCAATTATGTACACCAGTATGAGGTCATTGTTAGCAGACTAAAATAATTTAATCACTGATTAGTGTGCAAATCTAATTTGTTTAAAAATTTAATGAATTAAGACTTTTTCGTTTAGTAATTAGCTAATTAGTGCGAGTTAAGAGAAATAGGAAATGAATATCGTACAGACTGAATCCTTCATTTTTAATATTAATTAATGAGCGCCGTTTTTGAAAAACAATTTTGCTAGGTGGTCACTAGATCAGGAATCTTCTGAAAATTATATATTCAATCAGCTGATACTATTTATATAAGAGTTGCCCCACAATCCAATTATCCATTTAAATCGTCTTATTGGGATGTCCAACAAGAAATCTAATAACAAAACGTATGCCTCACTCGATACTGAGGAAACGACGATTTTTGCTCACATCTGAAGCAACCAAAAATGCACTCCTGGGGCAAGCACATTTTAGCGACTCCAACATCAATAAACTGTGTTTTTAAAACTTATAGCCACAATAGAATTGTCCATTGAACAATTTTTGTACTAGCACATTTTGTCTTTTGTGTAAAGCAAAACTGAAGAAAGATACACTTATATTTAATAAGGAATATATTTTCTAATTTAAAGCGAATCAACTGTGAACTGCAGTGCGGAAACTTATTGTTCATTGAGCAACTTTTTGCTGATGATGAATTTTATCTTCGAGTGGTGAAAACAATTAGAGTGAGTAAAATATTGTTTTTAACACGAGAAGATAAAAGTCACATCTTGAATCCACCGTGTATAATGTTCTGTTTATTACATATAGTCCCAAAATTGTTAAATTTCACGCTCAAAAGCAAATTGAAAAAATCACGTGATCGATATCTTCACTAGTGAAGAAATGGAAAATATCTCACTGTGTATTTTTTAGTATCTCACTCTCTACTATATAATAAACTGTAATATACGTTAATTTACTATTTACAACCATGCTTTAATAGCGATGGGTAGCGATTTTCCTTTCGAAAATTGAGAGCGTTTTGCTTTCTCTAATAATTTCTGGCAAAGAGTTCCATATGAAAGCTTCGTTATACATGAAACTCTTTTTCAAACTGTTCGAACGTGGCTTTGGCAACCGTAATGTGGTTTTATTTTGTTTTTGAATACTTTCATATGCATATTCTAATTATTTCAAGCTCAGCTACATCCATGTTATAGTTCAAAGACAATTTATCCCAGAAACTCCGAATTGAATTTGACTAGATCCCAGTCTTCATGACCGTTTAAATTACAAGACTATTCACGTCATATTTCATGATGTACTATATACTACCTTGGTTTATCCGCTGGCTGATCAGGACGCCTTGCAGTAATGAACAGTCTGCAATGACCTCTCTTGCTATTTTCCCGCTCAAGTTTCAGTTCTCGATGTAATCTGCGAATTTCATCCCTCATCTGTTTCTCAAGGCTCATTCTTTGCCTTTCTTCTTCCGCCATGTTTTTGGTCAATTGTTCAACTTTCTCTTCCAGTTCTCGACAGCGTTCTTGCTCGCGCGCCAAATTCGAAATTTCTTGATCATGATTGGTTAAATGCGAGTTTTCTCCAACCTCATTGGCTGGAGAGTCTATGACGTCATTTGTGGGAGAAATCTTGGGGAGCGGGGCCACTGGTGGGGCTATTTCCTCGATCGGTTTTCTTCTTTCTTTTGTGTATTTTATTTTAAGCTAAAGAAAATGTCATTGAAATTTATTTAAAACACTAAGGGAGCCCGACAATTTAGTCTCCGCTATGCAAATATTCTCGTGTTCATTGACTGTGAAAACAATCAATTTCTAAAGAAATAAATAATGATAATAATTTTGACTAAGGTGCTTGTGATGTTACTCTGAGTGTATATCCACACCGGGAAAGCTTGAGAAATATGCCTGACCACGGTGGGAATCGAACCTACGACTTTTGGAATACTAGCCCAATGCCAATGCTCTGCCAACTGAGCTACGCGGTCGAGTATGTGATATTTCGGAACAGAATCTAGTTCCTTCGATATCATTGTAATCTAATAATCATGATTTTTTCTGTGTTGGTGTAATATACTCAGGTGAATATGATGCTTGTGATGTTACTCTGACTGTGTATATGTGAAAATTGTTTCTCTGCTTTTCCCAAAACTTAAGAAAATAAGTTCGGTGATTATGTTAGGAGGCTGACAATTCATGCACAAAGTAATTTGCCCGCTCAGAGCTTTCAAATCGTCAAACAAATGTCAGAAACACGGACCGAAAGCAACTCATCATTGCAGGACAAAATATTCAGTACATTAGTTGTTATTTTACACCGTCCTCCCTAAAGACCCTGTAAGGTCCATTATGTACCCATCCGTTCCTTAAAGCATTCAAGAGAACAAAACCCGCTCCCCTACCTTTCTATAATTTTTCACAGTTTTCTGAAGCATATCGTACGCCTCGCTATAACGTTGATTTTGTAATCTCGCCACGCTGATAGCACGCAAGGACGAGCACGCGGACAGGTAACGCGAGCTGTCCGCGAGAACTGCGTGATCGCGTTCGTTTTCGTTCATAAACAGTTCGGTCCACTTTTGATGACTGTAAACACCGTCTCTCTTGAGGGCGGAGAATGGATCTGTTTCTCGTACACCCAGAACTTTGTTGAGCTTGTTCAATAGCACATCATCTTTGCTCCGACCTTCCTGAAATACACGAAACCCATCGTAAGTAAATCCCTGACCCCAGTTATAAGAGGCAGCGCTAACAACTTCTCACACCAGTGCAGTACTCCATGAATAGACGGCATAATCAGCTAACATTCTTATGTCCGTTGCTATCTGTTCCATTCTATGCTCACATTATGATAGATAGGCATATGATGTTGTTGTTGTTGTCGTTGTCGTTGTCGTTGTCGTCGTTGTCGTTGTTGTTGTTGTCGTTGTTGTTGTTGTTGTTGTTGTTGTTGTTGTTGTGTTGTTGTTGTTGTTGTTGTTGTTGTTGTTGTTGCTGTTGTTGTTGCTGCTGTTGTTTTTGCTGTTGTTGTTGTTGCTGTTGTTGTTGCTGCTGTTGTTTTTGCTGTTGTTGTTGTTGCCGCTGTTAATTCCTGTTGATGTTGTTGCTGGCTGTTGTTTTTGCTGTTGTTGTTGTTGCCGCTGTTAATTCCTGTTGATGTTGTTGCTGTTTCTGTTGTTGTTGTCGTCAATAACGATGTTGTATTAATTGAGGTTGTTGTCGTTTTCGTCGAGTTGTTGTTGTTGCTGTTGTTGTTGCTGCTGTTGTTTTTGCTGTTGTTGTTGTTGCCGCTGTTAATTCCTGTTGATGTTGTTGCTGTTTCTGTTGTTGTTGTCGTCAATAACGATGTTGTATTAATTGAGGTTGTTGTCGTTTTCGTCGACATGGTTATCATCGGTCGTAGCAGTTGTTGCTTCGCAGTCATCATAATTGTCGTCGTTTAATTACTCCCCATTAAAGACATTACATAAACCAAGTCGATAAAATAACCCAATATTACAATATGGTAGCATATGGAGGCAAATTTGAATTGCTAAGCAACATATCCGGACTTATTGACAAGAGTGCTTCTTAGACCCTCGTCGGAAAGTGTTTCTCAAAGAAGTACCTCTCAAGACTCACAAGAATTAAGGATGACATAGCTATGATACTAGACTGTGTCACAGATACTAGCAACCCATAGAATGCCACTTAAATTTTAAACTAATAAATGTCCTAAAATAGTGATTACAGAATATCATGCAAGCACACAAAAGCATATCGAGTCCAAAACCTTTTGTTATCGATTCAAAGAGGTTACACGATACCGAATTCGCGCTTCTCGAACATCGAATTTGACAAAATACAACGATGGTAAACAAATCATGCCGTTATCGGCATACCGACGACTATATCGTTAAGGCAAACTCGAAAAAACCCCACATAGACATATAGGAACTCGTTCACACGAATAACACAGTTTGAGACCGATCTAAGGACCTTTTTCACACTGCAAACCGATCCGAGAGCGGTTCATTGGACTTCGGTTCTTGAGTGCCCAAAAATTTGAATGGCGGATATGAGTAAAATTATTGATCAGTAGTTCCCGTTGAGGTTAAAAGCATCAAACTTTTACAATTGATGTAGTTTAATAGATATTTGAAGTGGGGCCATCGCTATTTTGCTGCTAACTCCTGAAAACGGGTGATTAGTGATTTTCTTCTAATGAATTCTATTATAGCCAAAAAATGTGAAATTTTGTATTCAATTACAACAGATATGACTTGCATCATCAGAAAGCTTATAAAAAACTGCATGTCAGACGTTTAGACAGTTTTTTGATTTCAGAAATACTTTTCGAATTATAAACTGTTAAAAACGCATTTTCAAACATCGAATAATTAATTAGGGACGTTTAACGAGATAATTGTGCCTAATTTACAGCAATAACCATTTGAAGAATGAAAAAACTGTTTAAAAGTCTTTTATGTAGTTTTTTACAAGCTTTCTGATGAAGCAAGTTATATTTGTCGCGATTCAATTCAAAATTTCACATTTTTTGTTGTAGTAGAATTTAATAGCAAATAATGCTAATAGCATCGTAACTCTCTAAAAAAAACAGTTTCACGATGGCCCCACTTTTACATGTTGTTCTATTCATAAAACGATGCTACTGTGCACAATTTGGTGTTTTTAACCCTCTTCGGAGACATCCATGCACATATCAGCCACATTATTAGGAGTTAATAGGACTATTGTCGATCCGAAACCACCTTTCGAGATGACCTCGTTTAAATCGATCTCGAAGTTTTTTGTTATATTGGGCCCATATCGGTTCAAGTGTGAACACCCTGTAAAACTCGCCTGACACCAAAAATTAAACTATGCAGGCAAAGATTTCCGATCGATCTAATATAAATCGCTATAGTGTCATGTAGAAGAGCTATACCGATAATTCGTCTTGACAGTGATTCGTATTTTAATAATATTCAGACGAATTAATAATACAAGAATTATCTTTTATTTGCCGAAGTCCAAATTTGGTCAGACACTACCAGAAAAGTCTTTGAACTCGGCTGACAGTTAGTAACACAACGATTATCGAGTCACCGAGTTTTGGTTATGTTAGCAATAATGGAGCTTTTTATTAATAGGTTGTTAGTAGTTAGCGATTGTTCGCAGGAATATCTACTAATACTTCCTTTGTGGGAATTTAACTCTAAAAATAAAATAATCCGGCGTTGTAGTATTAAATTACTTTCGCTTTGAATGTTTATATAAACCCCCTATTGGCATTGGCCCAATGGCAATGCCCCTTATACTAGACAAGTTCTCATAAATTACAAACCACATTCAAACCAATACTCGATAGGCAACAAACCACAATTTATATCGTCAACTTACCATCAAAATTTCAATAATCGCTTCTTTCGTTTGTAATTCTCCTTCCATCATAATAAGCAGTCGTAGCATTGTGTCGAACGCTCGATCGTCGTGCGATTCAGGTAGTCGAGAATTTTGGCCATTTTGTGTCGGTGCTTGCTCGCCCTATATAACCAAAACAAAGCGCTTTCACGATAGCAAATACTACGGCAAGTCTCCCATCAAATATTGATTGGGGATTTCATCAGTGCAAAGCGTTAGGGGTATTGTATTGGTCAACTTTAGAATTGTTGACACTAAGAAGTCCATTTTGTCCGCCGTTTATTCTCGACCTAAACAAAAGTGCTTCAAGACAATGACTCGATAACAAATAGTCTAGTAATCTACCATCAAATTGGTTTGTTATTGGCGGGATTTCAGAGAGCGTTATGCTCATAGGATCAATTTCGAAAACTGCTGACATTTAAATAACCAATGCCAAGGGCAAGGAAATAAAACTACATTAATTCACAACTACAGAACTTAATTATTTTCCCACTCTGAGAACTGTCGGTAGACCAGTATCTGCTACTACGATAGGGACGGTGAAACTCACCGGTTTTAGCGCAAGTTAGGCGAAAATTTAAGCTAGTACGTGGTGGTACTTACCATTTTAACCGATTACTTCACGGCCGTGACCTTTCTTGCAAATTTTACACGTGTGTATTAAAGTTATCCGAGCCAAGGCCACTATAAACGCGAATGCAAAGATACGCTTCGGTGACCGCCTGATCGCCTTATCAATTCATAAACTGTACAAAACGGAAGAATATAGTTATTTAAAACGATGAACAAGCGTGTCAGGAACCGACATAGTTAAAAGAGCCTTTATAATATTTACAACTAGGCTATTACTCAGGATTTACTTTCCAAGTATGGTCAGGTGTAATCAGAGAGGCGAAAAAAGCCGTTGCTTTCGTGGCAACTTAATAATATTTGATAGCTAGCAGATAAAAATGTCCGGCAGATGGAAAAATATGAATTAATTTTGTATAGAGTACAAAGGCAGTGCATTTTCTCTCATTTCGTCCAGCTGTTTGTAGTAAAAGATTAAAACAGTAACAGAACATATCGAGATTTTAGATTTCGAAGCTCTGGCCAGCTCTAGCTGTTACAGTAGTTTGCCGCATGCTTTTATTTCTATGACTATAAAATATGACGGTTTTCGGCGAGAGCATAGCGCGAAAGATTAGAGAGCGCATTTGGGGCTTATTGCAAGATTGTTCCAACAAGCCAATACAGTCATGATATAACAATACTGTTACAACCTTGTGTCGTCAACCTTGTAACATTTTTGTTATATCACGACTGTATCAGACTTGTTAGAACAACCTTGTAACAGGTCTGATAATGCCATCAAGCTTGTTACAATTATTTTGCGCGTGTTAGGTGAATATGATGTTTGTGATCACAAAAACTTGAGTACATAACACCAACACACACAAAATAATCATATCATTGATTACACTGATATCGAAGGAACTAGACTCATGCAGTTCCGAAATATCATCAACGCGAACCGACTTGACCACGCAGCTCAGTTGGCAGAGCATTGGACTAGTATCCCAAAGGTCGCGGGTTCGATTCCCACCATGGCCAAGCTAACATTTCAGCTTGCCCGGTGTGGATGCACACTCAGAGTAACATCACAAACATCAAGCTTGTTACAAGTTGTTAACAGCTTGTTCCACACTTGTACAACAACTGGGAACAAGCAATGCGAACACAACTTGTCGACAGCTTGTGAACAGATTTGTAACAACTTGTTTGCAGACCTATAACAACTTGTGCGTAACAACTTAGCTTTTATACAGTTCACACTAAAGCTTGAAACGTCAAGATTTGTTTAAATATTTATACTGCAGGGTGTCAGTTGTCAGCTAAAATTTAAGCCAGTCAGTTAGGGCATTTTTGTCAGTTGTCAGTTGTCAGTAGTCAGTTAACCCCATTCAGACCCTCATTAAAGGTTCAACAAAACAAGTTTTATAACCATTTATTTGAATGCAAAAAAGCTGACTCATGGTTTTTTCATTATTTCTCAGTTGTCAGTTAGGGCATTTTGTCAGTTGTCAGTCAAAAATTCAGGCAAATGTCAGTAGTCAGTTAACCCCATTCAGACCCTCATTAAAGGTTCAACAAAACAAGTTTTATAACCATTTATTTGAATATAACACGAAGGGAATATTACACAAAGTATAGAATTTTGGAAGATCTTAACACAAATAGAGTTTCTTTTGTTACTCTCTTGGGGATTGAAAACTGATGAATATACGAGGCAGAAAAAAGGAAATACATATGTAGTAATATGAACGTTATTTAGCAAAGCATTAGATTAAAGTGATATCATCCTTTAGCATTTTGAATCGAGACAGTTACTTATAAAAGATTACCTATAGTACAACTGCAGATAATACTCCAAGCTGATAAAAAACCCCATGGCAAACAGACTTTAGAAGGTGTCCCATAATTTTTGTTAAAAGCATCAATCATTGTATCCAAAGCGTCAAGAACAGCAGCGGTGGTGGGCTCCTGTTCACCAGGATCAGCGGGACACGACTCGTTCTTTCTCAAATCGTCTTGGATATTCGGAACATCATTAACGCGAAAACCACCGTTCTTTAAGAAAAATCCTTGCAAGTCACAAATTTGTTTGTAATTGTCTTGTGCCGGGCTAATTTCCATGAACTTTTTAATAGCAGTAAGATCTGTGGCAGTAACCGTTAGCGAACCTGTCGCGTAGCTTTCTACTTCAGTTATCACTTTGCCTATTTCATTCTCAACAATACGATTGCGAATATGTTGGAATTGCCCTACTTCTTTCGGTATCCATTCCTCCAAAAACCCAGTGCATGTATCGACTGAGACATTTCCACAAGTAGCGCTAGAAATGGGTGGTGGTGATACCTTAACGGTTTTAACGCCACCATCTTGAACTTTCTTGATATTCTCCAATTCTCCATCAATAATTTCTTTACAATCTAACTCACTTATCTTTGGCGTTTTGCAAACTAAAAAACCAACTGTTGGTACAGATTTAATTCGACAAGCAAGCTTATCTTGTCCCGTCGCTGTTTCGCTGCAAAACGTGCTGTAGTTTATGTTGGGCAAAGCGGCTTCAACAGCTTCACGGGCTGCTGTGAAATGTTGCCCAATCACAATCCCCGGAACTGCTGACAGGACGAAAGCGATAATGTGTAACTTGTATATCACTTCCATTGATGCTATATAGGGCGAAAGAAAAGAAAAGTTACCAATGAAATTGATGAATGTTTGTCTTTAATGTTTTTTATGTTAATCTGAGTGTGTATCCACACCGGGAAGGCTGGAAAGTTAGCCTGACCACGGTGGGAATCGAACCCTCGACCTTTGGGATACTAGTCCATACTGAGCTACGAGGCCAAGTCTGTTCGAGTGTGTGGTATTTCGGAACTAAGTCTATTATTACCTTCGATAGTTTCAGAATGTACAATTCAGTTTATATGCAGTGATGAGATTTCTGTGAAATCGTCAAGAGTCGCAGCAAGTATTATTGATCATTATTGTCGAGGACTCAAATTACAGGTGCTATCGATGCGCCTCAAATATTAACATTGTCAATGAATTGATCTTCGTTATTCTATCTCAGAATGATAGAGCCGTTTTAGTCTTACGAATACTTTTTTAAAAGACAAAATGTAAGAACACAAATGTGACATACAAATGTTTTCGGCTTCGTTGAGACCAGTATTAGGGCTCACGTCACGCATAAGTTATGAATTCATATAAATAATTTCATGCTGTTTTCTAATACTTTGGTCCGACGTAGACGTCCGACGTTTGGTTTTTAACCTACAGAGCGTTTGCACTCATTCCGCAGGGACCGGCCATGTTGACTTTCCAGACAAGAGAGTCTATTAAATTCTTTTGAATTGGGACATCGACGTGTGGCTGTGACGTCATGTTTAAACGCTCTATTATAGTATATACGCTCAATATACTTTGTAAATTTTTAAAGCAAAACAGTCTTTGCTTAAACAACAAAATGGCAAAGAAATATTTGAATGCCAATCTTTGTTTATATTAATCTTTGCATTTGAAAAGTATGTCGTCGGATTTGTTGGTCCAAAAAACCGTCCCTTAATATTAAGACATCACAACGTTATTATGACCATTAGGCATTACTCATTAGACTGAAGTTCTATTCATCTATTGCTTCTGCTTATACCCTGGTTCCAGAGGCTCTTTGCGAAGCGAAAGAAACGAGAGGCTCTCCGTTCTCGTTTCTTTCGCCGCGATCGCGTATTCTGCTTACTGAGGAAGTTCTAATCGTGCAACAGTCACTATAGTCTATATGTAGCTATTATACTATTAAAATTAAGCATGATATATTACAGTAAAACGTTAATTTTTGAATTTGCTGTTAAGAAACGATATCACTACTTACCAAATAATGGCTTAACACTGCAGCGGAATGTCAGTGTTTGATCACCGTTTGAGAAAATCTGGCTCTTGTCCACTGAGATGGAAAATATTTAGTGTAACTGCCAACTGTCTTACATGTAGAATAAATTACATGGGTTATTAGGTTTCAAAGCTCTGGTTTCAAAGAAAGAATTCTTTGCTTGAACATGACGTCACTACGCGCCATCTTGGTTGATTTTAAAGTTTTGTCCAGCCGTTTACAGCAAAATAGTGGAGTTAATTTAATATTTTTGGTTTGTTTTGAAAGAGATTTCTCGACATGTCCCTATTAACGTATTGCACCGGTGCAATATGACTTTGGCATGTTCATAATCTTCGGTTCGGTGCATGATATGAAGACAAAAATACTACCGTTCGATTCAGTGAAACAATATCTCCTAATTCAACGATAGTTTTTTAATTAAACAAGGTGAACCCGACCCAACATTTTCCCAAGTCAGCCAACATTACTCAACATAGTGTTCAAAGGAGTGGCACAATGTTGCATTCAGTAATGTTAAACCTCGTTTGAGAGAAATATTAGGCTCGGTTCCAGCTAGCCTGAAGAGCAGGCGTTTTGGTTAGGCCTAGGGGCTTTGGCTAAGCCCCTAACCAAAACAACTGCTCTGCAGGCTAGGTTCCAGCTGGTAGGTCGCTCTCCCTCATCAGAACGGCTGGATCGAGCGTAAATAATTATAATGCGCCTGTACTTTCCACAAACCGTTCTGTTGAAGTTATGGTTAACATGTTGATGGGCAGTGAATATGTTGCTAAAACAATTTACGTATGTTCGTTAAATCACCATGCAAAAACTGAAGCTGTCGTTCATAGTAACAATTATTGTGCATTAAGTCGCAACTATATAGTTTACTACATAGTTAAAATATTTTCCGAGTTGTTCTATATTGTTAAAAAATAATTCAAATTCGGTAAATTATATATAAAAATTAGATTAGTATTTTTGATTCGCAGGTTTTTAAACCGTCAGATTTTTGAAATACTTTGGTTTGCTAGGCTGAACTAGTAACATTATAATTGTTGTGTTGTGTTGTTGTGTTGTGTTGCGTCTTGTTGTTTAGTTGCTATTGTGTTGTCAATTCACAATAAATCTCGAATGGTGGAATTTGGTTTCCATTTGATCATTGCTGTAGCGACGGTTAATATAATCCTCTTCATGTTTAGGCTGCGTCGCATACTTCAAAACACAAGGCTACTCATGTTTCGCGCTCAATAGGTACATACGTAAAAACGCACAAGTTGTAACAAACCTGCAGCGGACTTGTAGCAATGCTGTTCCAACAACTTGTCAACAGGATGTGTTCGCACTGCTTGTTCCCAACTTGCTACAAGGTTGTTGAGCTCAACAGACTTGTTACAAATTGTTCCAACAACTTGTTATCGTCCTGCAATTCAACAATTTGTCAACAACTTGTGAGTGACAACCTTGTAGCAACTTGATAAAATAACAGCATTGCTACAACTTGTTGACAAGCTTGCTACAAGCCTGTTGCGAACACATCATGTTGACAAGTTGTGAGATTTTTACGTGTGTACAAGGGATATGTTCGTGCCCGAGGATATTACCATCACGGCTGAGCAATGATTGAGTCACTCGCAAATGGAAAGCAAACTTTACGGATCTGCGCAGATTCATCATGTTAAGAATTAAGTTAAATGAGATAAATTAAGACTATATATATAGCACATCACCTCTCAGCAGAGCCGCCGAGAGGTTGCGTGGGGCCCGGGACAAAACTTTCCCAGGGGGACCTCTGACGCCGTAAAACTTTCCATGAGCCCCTGACGTCATCGGGAGAAACGGTGTTTTACAATATATTACACTTTGTTGCATATTATCTGGGAATGAGAATTTATATTCTCGGTTTAGCAATTTTGTGTAAAAGAATTCTAAGTGACTTCGTCGCTTTGAGGGCCCCTTTTTGAGCTGGGCCCCCTGGAAAAAATGCCCCCCCCCCTCCCCTACCCCATCTCTTGGCGGCACTGTTTCTCGGCATGCCAGAACCTCATACACGAGGTTCGAGTCTGATCCTAGTCAATCAAGAATTCGTATGGAAACTCGGTCATTTCACCCTAAGTACTTTCCGGAAAGGTGATTCACCGATTCGAAAAATGATTGTCATCTCGGTTGTCATTCTTTTTCCTCCCGAAATGAATTTGAACCAATGTAATCACAGAACACTTCAAGGCTAACGCTTTTACAACGTATACGGTATATTTAACAGTTATTCTACGAACTCGAGTCGAATATGAGCTGATAGCCGATGAGGCGCGTAGCGCCGAATCGGCTATCGCTCATATTCGACGAGAGTGAGTGGAATAACTGTTTTATTATATACACAAGGTCTGAATTCACAGACTTTGCTTTTCGAATGTTTTCAATATTTTTCTATTTTGTTTATGTTTTTATCTTCGCTCTTTCGGCCGATTATTTTTTCAAAAATATATATTTTTAACCATTTTAAATATTAAAAATTTATTTGCTAACCTGAAAACAATTTGTGGGAGTTTTTTCATTGTGTTTTTAATCCTGTGAAGGCTATAAAAAGCGACAACTTGCCGTTTTCTCGTTTGCAAAACATCGTAACTTCAGTTTGGCCGCCATTTTGTTTTTCTCTACTAGCAGGATATGAGCTAATATCCTGCTAGTAGAGAACCAATCAGATTGCAGAATACCTCATATCCAGACCTTGTGTATATAATAAATACTGTTAGAATGTAAGGGGGTTTGTAATCCAAGTGAGAATATATACATTTTAAGACCTAACCAGGAACGACTGCGAAAATGCAGCACAAGGTCCTCTGGTAGGAATTGAGGTCTTAAAATGTATATATTCTCACTTGGATTACAAATCAGGTATATGTACTGCCATGTATCCTCACAATATTGTAAATCTAACAATCACTACACAACAGCATCGTATGAGAAGTTGTGGGGGGAGGGGGGGGGAGGGGGAGCGTAGGTATGCTTTTTATTGCGGTGGGTGTCAATCATAAAGTGTGCCAATATTTTGACACACTCTCGAAAGGTCTGTGCGCGGTAAATAAAATCGTAATTCATTCTAGATGCTTTGAAATTTACCCAGTTTTCAGACAATGTCTTGATTGACTATTCTGATCTGAGCTTCAAACTGAATTGAAGTAAATTGCCTAATGGTTAAATACTATTATACATGAAGATCGGACGCAGTCGAACCTTCGTCGGAGACCGACGGCTGCCCGATCCCAGATCGGGATGAAGTCGGTGAGCCTAAGTCATCTAGCGCGTTCAATTTACGTGTTAGTCTGTCAGTGATATCATGTGCATCGTCCAAGTCTTCGTACGACTTATAGGAACGAGGTTCGGAGGAAACACGCGAGCCACTCAGGGCTCGATATGACGACATCGAGCTGCGTGTGACGTTATCATCGTCATCATCGGATTCTGACGTCATGTCGCTGTCGTCATGGAGATTGTCCTCCATGGCTTGCTGCAAGTCGGCAAGACGTTTCTTTGTCATAGTGAGTTCACTTTTAGTTGCAGCTAACGTCACTTCCAGCTCTTCGAGTTCTGCTTCCTTTTGGAAGGAAACAAATGAAAGATAAATAAAGTGACAAGCGAACCATAATTTCAAACAAACAAAGAATATACAAATAAATGTATTTGGGTTTGAGGGAACGTTCATTATTTATACCCGGGGTTGGTACCGAAGAGATATGGGTTGGGTAATCAGGTTTTTGACTAGCTCATGGATTGGGAAAAAAATGTATGTCTGTTTGTCAGCTGTAAAATATAATAGAACCAAAATTACCATGCACTGGAAAATATGCACTAGATAGTGAATCTAATTATTCTGCAATTCAAAATTGAAGCCGTGATTGCATACTCAGGATATTCCCATGAAATGAGAAGACTCGTATGTTTTCTATTTCTTAAACAGGGAACTTAAACCTATTCCAAATACATTTTCAAACTATTCAAATGATGAAAGTTATTGTTTTTTAAGCGTTTAATTTATTAGCGAGTGGGAAACTCCAACATGGCCGCCATCTATTCAAATGGGGGTAACCGCTGGAATATTCTTGGCTTCAATTTTACTAAAAGAGATGCGCTATCTAGTGTATATAAGATATCTATGGTAGTAAGTACCACAGTGCCCAAGCTACGTACCTTTTCCGCTCTTCGTTTCTTTTGTTCATTTTCCTGTCTCTCTAGCGCCAGTTTTTCTTCCTTTATATCCACTAATTTCTTCTCCAATCTAAATAAGACAAGAATAGAACTTCATTTTTGTATTTGTTTTTCGAAATAATTTTCTCACAGTAATGTTATATTCGAGTATCAAAGTTTTCTCCGACATAATTTTTTTGGTTATTTTCACATAAAAATTTTGGTTGTGAAGTGAGCATGTAGGTGGATATCGGAAAAGAATTTCCTTCCTTCCCAATAATAAAGACCGGCTTTACGATTTGCAAGATTAAGCATCGTATGCATGGTGTAAATAAATACCTTGCAACCTATGGCTACAAAAAGGTTGCTAGAATATTTTCACGATAACACAATGAATTTTTATTGAATTTTAAGCCATTTTTATAGTCTTTTTTTGTGCCCATTACAACTATCTATTAGGCCTCCTATGGTGTAAGAAGACGTCACTTACTTATTTTTCTCTTGGTAGAATCTGGATTCTTTTTCTACCGTAAGTATTTTCTCTTCTTCTGATTTTTCTAATTGTTCCCGTAATCTCTCGTTCATCACTTCCAAACGATGTGCGTTCGCAACAGCAGACTCCAGTTTCTGCTCCAAATCTCGGACCTATATCCGGGAAATGATGATTATTTGACCAGCTCTTGTGCTGTCGTGGTGATCACCATGCACGCTTGCCTTTTGGGAGACCCGAGTTCAATGCTTGGTCGGACCTCTACTCAAGGTCTTAAAATAACTGAGGAGAAAGTGCAACCTTTACAGGGTTCGTAGTCTCCAAGACCAAAAAAATTCAAAGACTTTCAAAGATTTGTTCTGCCTGTTTTCAAAGAATTTTCAAATAACTTTGAGAGCAATCAGCTGTCGAAAAATTGCGAGTGTAAGCACCATTTTTACCAGGTAATTAGTCCAGTCAAATCACATCCTAAAATGCGCATTTTCGTCGATATTTGCGAAAATCTTGCTTCAATCAATCTATTTTATTAGCTAGGAAATCGTATAATTAAATACTCACTAAAGAATTCAAAGACTCTTCGCTTTTTCACACAATTCAAAGACTTTTCAAAGACCTTAAAAACCTGCATTCAAATTTAAAGACTTTCAAGGATTTCAAAGACCGCTACGAACCCTGTCTAAACTTTCGCGTCTTCGCCGCTACGAACCCTGTCTAAACTTTCGCGTCTTCTTAAGGGCGTTAAAATTGTAGGTACCTCGGGTCCCTTATCAAATTAGGCTATTTAAAAGCCTGTTGGGAAATCCGCTGACCAATGAGTAAGGAACTCAATAAACTCATGCAGAGTTACAGATTATGTTGCAAAAGCTCGTTAAAACCTATACCCAAAAATTATAAACGGAGTGTTTAAAATCCAAGAGAACAGGATTTAGGATTTACGAGGGCTAATGCTGAGAGATGCTTTCAAAACCTAAAACTAATGCTATGAAGAGAAGTTTTTATAGAGCGGCAAGTTGAAGGCTACCCTGGGTATTAAAAGATAGAGCGGCAAGTTGAAGGCTACCCTGCAGGGTATTAAAAGATAACTTCACCTTATTTCCAATTTTATCATGAATATTTTTTTCAACCGACGTTTCTTCAAAGTACGACAATCGATGTTTAAATTGCGAGACCTAAATTTTTGAAAAACAAACGTAAAAATATTATTTGTGATTGCAAGATATACATTAAATAACACATTGATACTAAAATTATTTATAAAACAAAGAAAAACAGGATTTCTTATTGCACAAAACTGACCTCAGATTGCAGATTTTTGACTTCACTTTGTAGTTCGTGTCTGGCTTCGTTCAGTTCTGCGTTTTTAACTTGGACAACTGCATTCTGTTAAGAAAATATGAGATGTAAGAAAAATAATAAAACACAACTATGATCTTTTTATCCAGCCAGCCGTATGTCATTATCAACTAATTTGGGATGTCGGTTGACAGCGGTTATGCCCCATATAGAGATGAAAAAGTTTTCCTTGACAAACTTTATTTGTTCGTTTGTACAGCAAAAATTGAAATATTTTATTTCCTTGTGTATACCGCAAAGGCAAGTTTGAGAATGAAAGTTTGAAAGATTTCACGCACCACTCATTTCTGGGGCTGCCTCTGCTTTATGATGAAATTCGCTTTTCTGTAAATCAGAAGAGTGCCATAGTCGACTTGATACCAAGAAAAAAATCCACAAGCTACTCTTTGAGGACAGAGTTTAGTCAGTATCCAAGAGTGAACACGGAACGTTTTAAATTGTCGTTTGCAAATAGATTAATTTTTAACTATAACCTATTCATATGATGTAAACTTTACTAATGTATTCTTAATACATACTTGTAACATAAGATATGTATTTTTATCTTTTGATCTATTAAAAAGACTTTTTGAAAAGACTTTTGAATTTTCTGCTGTTGCCCTCCATGAGCGCGAGAAGAGTTTACAACTATCCAGTATATATAAAGCGTTCAGTTCACCTGTGCAACCAATGTTTTATTTTTCTGTAATAAATTCTTCATTTCTTCTTCATCATCTTCAATTTGACTTTTCAGTTCATTATTTTCACGAGCTAGACCTGAACATTTTTCTTCGATCTGAAAGAAACACATTTCAAACAAGTATTATTATAATATATTTCAAACTTATTATGGAGACCACGAAAAACGTTTTCCACTTACAAGGGTGGATTTTCAATTCCAGAGAAAAAGTTCTCGCGTTGCCACTGGTTACGTGGAGTCATTATTTACCTCAATTTTATTGCGAACGATGGCATCGTATTGTGCTTGAATTTCTTGAATTTCAACTTCTTGCTGTTTCTTCGACTTCAAAGCCAACTGAGTGGCTTGTGCTTGATCTTCGAGCTGATGTTTCAGTTGTTTAATCTGCATTCTATCTTTCCCACTTTGCTGCGTCTAAACACAACAGAAATTTCATGCTGTGTATATTTACTTTTTTACAGGTGGCCAAAACTAATTTAGGCAGCTGAAAAAATAATTTTACAAGTATGGGTTTTGACAGCATTTCAAACTACAACGTGTGATCATCTTCATCAATTGGTAGTCAGATAGCTTATTTGCTGCAATATGAGAAAGGATGAAATTCTTGTTTTGAGAAGAAATGCGTCATTAAAAAAACGCTAAAACGTCAGGATTTTGATGAATGCGGATTAGGAAAAAGCAAAGAAATTTCTAACAAAAATCACTCCATAATCCTATCGACAGTATTTGTAGCCTGTTGACGTGTTGTTGATTTTGAGATAGTATAGTTTATAATGTCAAAAATCACTTATATTATATGTTTGTTCTTGCTATTCTCCCCGCCGTTTCAAGTTCCAAAGCCCCTACCCCAATGCCAAATATGTAGAAAAAAGAACATGTTTTGTGATTGGCTTGTTTAAACAATGACTTGTGATTCGATCTTTGAACTTACTGTCTTACAGTAATAAACCATAGCTTAATTATTTAATAACTGAAGTAAAGTTTATAGTCTTGAGCAAGACTTTAAATGCAGACAGAAAACAGCGACGGATGTTACACTCAACAGAACGGAACAAACAGAACGTCAGTCTGCATAAAGTTTATTCTTACAAGTGCATCCCACGTTGTATTTTAATTGTTAAATACTTCATAGTCTACTACAATAATAAGAAAATGTTTTTAGATAAACTGCGGATATCACATACTCAAAAAAGAACATTACATCACCTCAAAATAAGTACAATCGCACCAAAATAGCAAAAAAGCAATGTTCATACAATTCCAACAGCAGGAAGGCAAGCAAGCATGTGCAGATTTTGTTTGTAAAGACCAATTTGCATTTTTAATTTTTGAAGCGAATTTAGGTGCGATTTTCTGATGGATGTGAATGAGTGGATAAATTATGAATGTTCAAATGAGGGTACGTGCATGTACTGCAAACATTCATAACTCATCTACTCGTTCACATCCATCAGAAGGAGATCAAAATCGCACTAGAGATCGCAGCAAAAATTGTAAGTGTAAACGGGCCTTAACGTGTAGAAAAGAGTGCCCAATACTTGAAATTAAGTAGAGCAAATGAATTTAATCATGTTATTGCTTAAATTTTAGTTAATTGTTCCTGCTCAGAGTTTCAGTTATACATATCTACTGTAGATATATTATATATTCAAATATTGATTCGACCGATGGCGATGCTTTGTTATTTTAAAACGTATATGTCGTAACTTCCTTTTATTGTTCATCAAAAATTTGCAGGTTGCGTAGGAACATAAAATTACACCCAGAAATTAAACCTGTACTAAACTATATATATAATTCATAATTGTAAACCTGAATTAAACTCCGCACAATCAAACAAGTTTTATTTTAAGTTTTCTTTTAAGATTGCAAGCCTACAAATATAGTTGTTTTGCGTAGAAGGGGATATGTCCGGCCAAGGCAAAAATTGGTCAGACATTTATCAATTTTTCTCGGACAATAGACAAGGTAAAATTTTTCATGACGTAGGATGCGTGGTTTATCATTGTCAATATAGATGAGGAAGAAGACTAAAGCCCTTATGATATACTTAAAAACAGTGTACATATTTTAATTCGGTCTGTGCAATTAGTCTTTGATTTAAAGGTTTTGCCGTCAATGGTCCACATCCCTATAATACAGCTGCCTGAATATACGACGAAAATATTTTATTCGTTTTTTTTTTCAGATAGAAATATCCAGTCCCTAGCTAGCAGGTTGTAGATGCTATCAGGTATCACAATAGTGTGCCAGTCACAATCCGCGGTGTTTGGAATGTTCCATTATTTCGGTTATATATATATATCCCCCCACGAAAATTTCACATAAGTGAAAATGTGGAATGTTCCAGTTCAATTTTCGAAATAGTAATTTCACACATGATGTGAAATTAATTCTCACACACGAACCATTACTTTCACACGTGAAAGAATATGTGAAATTCAAATTTCATATCCCGAATTTCCACATATGGAATGAACAATTTCACATGTGAATCCGGTTCCAATTGCGCATAAAATTTCACATGCGAAATGTTATGTGAAATTTCCATATAGGGATATACGGTCCACCCCACAACTTCGGAACTATTAAGTATTGTTCCTCAAGAATCTCCGGACATGAAAGTCTTAAGAGCTATGTTGAAATACAAACAATACAAACAGGCTGCCTATTTGCTGTAAGCCATTCACCTTAATACTGCTCATATATACAGTAAATTTGCCAGTGTTATAGCAGGCAATTATGCATATAACAAAAACAACCGGCAATGGCAAATGGCAATGTCTATGACTATATACAGTAGGATGTATATTTCACTATATAAACAATATTTCTCTCAAATACAAACACCGTCAAAACCAAACTTACCAACTGGTCTATAGCTTGTTGTGCATCCCGTAATAAAGCCTTCGTACTCTTCAGATCGTGCTTGTATCTCTTGCCAGAACTGTTGTCGTTCAAATGCTCCAGTTGCTGACGGAGATCCATCAGTTTGCGTTCAGAGTCGTTCCTCGACTTCACTGCCTGTGATACTTCGTGATGTTCGTCTTCAAGTTGAGCCTCGAGTTGTTTGATCTGCGGGAAAACAAAACAAATCATTAATACGTGGTGTTGGATAAAACGTTAAACTATGACAAAACGTAAAAGGTGATTCCGTAGCTGTCGACTTTTCCTGTTGGCGGAAACCGTAGGCCAGAAAAACTGACACTCGAGGCTTTTAAAAACCTTGGCAGTACCACAATTTTTTATAACAGTAGTTAATTGTCTAGATTCTTTGACGAGGGGAGACAGTGCCGTCAAAATGGTGGATATTAATTGGCACGTATTAGAAAGACTGAGGACAAATAGACTGGGGACGAATGTGAAAAAGTGCCCTAATTAAGAAATGAACCAAATCACTAAAAAGACCACCTCAAAATTAGTACTATACAAAGTTTGAAGACATTTACACGAATACCCTTCGAATAATAAGCTTTCGAAAATCGGGATATTTACTATGGAATGTATTGTAATTTTTGTT
Organism: Paramuricea clavata; assembly: GCA_902702795.2. Taxonomy (NCBI): domain Eukaryota; kingdom Metazoa; phylum Cnidaria; class Anthozoa; order Malacalcyonacea; family Plexauridae; genus Paramuricea; species Paramuricea clavata. Next base: position 23,226 of record CACRXK020001186.1, on the reverse strand, counting down.
CTTTGGGACGCGCGTTCCCAAAACAATCTTTTAATCAGTAATTTCACAATTTTCGAAAGCTTATTATTCGAAGGGTATTCATGTAAACGTCTTCAAACTTTGTATACTTACTAATATTGAGGTGGTCTTTTTAGTGATTTGGTTCATTTCTTAATTGGGCACTTTTTAACACTCGTCCCCAGTCCTCTCATCAACTTCGGAATGGCTAATTCGGTGTGCAACTATATGTGCAACCTGCTGCACGGAGCTACGCAAGCCCCGAAAAGAATCCGTTTGATAAAAGCGCAACAATATTCTGACCTTTCTGGTGTAGTTTGATTTCATTTCCTCCATATCCTCATCTTTCCTGTCTGACTCTTTTTGAACACGTTTCTTCGATTGTTCAATCTCCATTTCTAGTTTTAATTTCGCCTGAAAACACAAACGAATATCAAAATTGCTTCCCTGTTTAGTGTTATGGCTATTTTGACCAGAAACAGCGTGTACTAGCTGGTGACGTGATAAACTTGCTAAGATTATTACGTGGTCACGTTGACTGCATTTTCATAAAGGAATCGGGAAAATCAGGTTGGCAGAATTAACTCTGTCTCTATACCCCTGTTGTGACGTCATGCATATCGAACCATGGAAGAAGGTATATAGTAATTCAAACTTGAAATTTTCACTTACAAAACCAATCCAAAATAAACTTTTCCCCTTATGAGTGAAATTTTGATCTAGATATGCCTGGACAAAAATTCATCACAGCTTGAAAGAGCATCACAAAATTAGTAATATTCCGAAGTTTCGTTTCGAAATGTTGTAAAATGCGGATAATATAGCCTTGCGAAGTTTGCCGTTTTTCAGCCATTTTGTATTACAAACGGGAAATTGATAATCAGATATTCAGATGATCAAACTGATTATCAATTTCCCATTTGTAATACAAAATGACTGAAAAACGGCAAACTTCGCAAGGCTATATTATCCGCATTTTACAACATTTCGCAACGAAACTTCGGAATATTACTAATTTTGTGATGCTCTTTTAAGCTGTGATGAAATTTTTGTCCAGACTTGTCTAGATCAAAATTTCACTTAAAAAAATTTCACTTATATCGAGTGTATGTGTCCAAAATCCTGATATTTTTTAGTAGAGTAAAGTCTCACATACATGTTCGAGCAACTGTATCTGTTCAGCTTGTTCATCTACTTCTTCATCTAGTTCTTCAATTCTCTTCTCAAGTTGACGTTTACTGCTCGCCATTTCAACAGCCTTGAACAAAAAATAAAATATCTCAACGAAAAAGGAAATATTAAACGTCCCAGCAAGGACTGGCAGCAGCAACAACAACCAACAACAACAAGCATTGTCTTTTTGGGATTTTTAAGAATTTCCAATTTAATTTTTAGATTTAGACTCAGAAATGCTGTATTTGAAGCTTAGTTGGGGCACTCGAATTCAAACGGTTTTGGTGTTGGAGAGGAGGAAATTTCATTGGGGTGGGTGAGAGGGCAGGGTAGCACTACGATTTGGACGTGACAGCAACATTGGTACCTCGCTACGAAAGAGAAAATGTTTACCTTCGCATCACCCTTGTTCTTGCCAAGATCACTTAAATCATTTTCCAAGCGTTCCTTCTCGCTTCTTACTTGTGATACCTTCTGTTTATAACGCTACGAAATAACATGGAATAAAAAAAGCAATTACAAATACTAGAAAGTCTAGTCTTAAGTTTATACCAGCTCAAGTACGCGGTAATAGTCATTTGAGTACCAGTTAGGCACGACAAACCCTGCTTCATTACTATATTTTTCTAGTGTTTGGTAAGCCAGTAATCCCAGCTTATGAATTGCATATAAAATTGTGTCTATTCATGAATATAATAACCTAATAAAATAATACTGATATGATACTTTCTTAGAATACATTGATATCGAAGGAACTAGACTCAGCTCCGAAATATCATCAACTCGAACCGACTTGAGCTCGTAGCTCAGTTGGTAGAGCATTGGACTAGTATCCCAAAGGTCGCGGGTTTGATTCCCACCATGGTCAGGCAAACGTTTCAGCTTGCCCAGTTTGTAATACTGTTGACACAATGTCACAATAGCTGCTGTTACAATGTGAATATTATTACAGCAGAGTATTCGAGGTATGTAGTGACAGTATTAGTAAATGATAATATCAAATAGTTACTCTCATTATTATTCAAACAGTATATTGTTTAGCATACTAATACACATGCATTAATGATGTCAACATCGTCACGGCTCATGAAACATACTACATAATAATATGACTGTCATTTTTCAATCTGGCGTATGATATTGAAGCTTAAGGCAACAATTTTTACCCGTGTGATGATATAGAGAACTGAATTTCGACAATTTTACGCATCATTTTTCAAACATATACGCCATGAAGTATAATTCGAGAAACGATTCATAGGATAATTTAACCCGACAGTGAAAAAATTCTGACCAACGATTTTCTCGAATTTATAAGAGGTTACTAACTATTTTAAATAACATGGCGAACTTTTACCAATTTTCTCTAGTTAACGTCAGGTAATTTACTACTTTTATCAATTTTCTCTAGTTAACGTCAGGTAATTTACTTGTCAACGAGAGAGGGGCTGTTCAGGATGAATCGTGTCACGAAAATCTTTTCCTACATGACCATCATAGACAATCGTTTGAATGAACTTTAGACAGCTTTAGATTGATGGGGATATAACTGCCTGAAGAATACAAGGAGATTGTATCCCTATCGATCCAAAGCTTTCTTCTTCTTGCCACTACCTACACTGGTCACTGGAACAAACTGTTCAAGATTTAGGAATGAACCTTATGCTATTACTGGAATCAATCTAAGCTACCACTACTGATCGAGTAGTTCACCTTTGAAATGTCATTTTGGATGCTTGCGATGTTATTCTGAGAGTTTAAATCCACACCGGGCAAGCTTGAAAAATATGCCTGGCCACGGTGGGAATCGAACCTACGACCGGTGTGGATACACACTCACAGTAACATCGCAAGCATCATATTCATCTGAGTACATTACACCAACACAGAAAAAGTCATTTTGGATGTCTATTAAACGTGAAATGTCATTTGGATGTTATCATCCCGGGCCAGCCAGGCTCAATATGAACAGCTCCTTGGGTTCACACAATACTCAAACCTACCTCTATTTCTTGTTCAAGTTGTATTCGCTCAGAAACACTCAAATCTTTCTCCCGAACTGCCTTCTCTTTCAGATTTCTCTCGAGTTTCGTCTCCTCTTGTACTCGCGCCAAATCCGCATCGAATCTAACAAGAACACAACTAACAGTTGCCATATTTTGTTTACCTTCTTACACAATAACTGTACTCTAACACGACCAGTTATATTTGACTTTATGTCGAGTTTTTAATCTCTCGGCATTTGTAGGAATTACTGGGCGAATATTTGGCATATTTCAACACCCGGTATCGCTACCCACGCACGCTATGCATGTTCCGTGACCATGACTATTATAAATATGAGGATTAAGGGATTTACTGATATTGGACTACAGTGCTTGAAAGAGGCGAAAGGAAATGAAAATGTCATCGTATATTATAATGAGCATTATTATTTATTGAAAATAATTCAAGAGTTTTGATGAATCGTCATATCCACTTGGTAAATGCTCATATATGCAGTGCTCATATATGACATCACCGTGGAATATTGAAAACATATATAACACGTTAGGTAACACGCTATGACGTTACGCTAATTTATGCGGCTTATACCAAAAGCGGGAAAATACAAATGGCTTCCTCAAAGGAAAGGTTCGCTGACCTTGAGGAAGCTAAAATTAAAAATAAACAAATAATAATAAATAAATAATAAAACAATTATTGAATTCAGTTCTCGCAGGATATGAGAATTATTAAAGGCCTCGGTTTGTGATATGTAACAGATAACACAAACCTCGGCCTTAATAATTATCACTATTTACTGAGACCGAAGGAAACAGTGTGTTTTGTGGACCCGAGACCGCCGTTGTTGCCCGAGGCGAAGTGTTTTGTAATATAGTATAGAAGTGTCAAAGTATGAATAATTCAACGGTTATTGGAGTGAACTTAAGTAGAAACCAAAACTGGATAAATGGAACGCCGTAAATGTTTAGTAAAAAGTTTAAAAAATGAACTTTGGAACTTTGCGGTTGACACACGCATGCGTATTGCACCCGTTTTATTATTCACCGGTCAATAAATGTTTCATTGCGGACCGGTTGCCGAACATGACGTTTTGCGGACCGGCACGTGACACGGTTTTGACCAATCGGCAAACAGAAAAATTGAACTTTGACACTAACTATATAACAATTCCTCATATCCTAGGAACTCGACCTCATTCAATAATTGTTTATTGTTTTGATCGTCCACTGAGCTCTATATATATCTGGAGTAAGAACGTCAGTCATTAGGCCAATGAAAAAAATGAAGCCAAGATGGCGGCCATTGACGTCCAATAGCTCTGAAGGTCGTAAACAGTTTTTATACCATTTTCCCCAGCTCATGCCAGTTTTAATTTTGTAACGACAAAATGAATACAGGCTACAAAATCCTCCTATCCTACTGTTTTGCAGCGAATTTGTACGCAGACCATTAAAAATAACTACAAAGTATGTGTATACTAACCGTCGCTGTTTCTTTTCGAGCTCAGCGTTTCTGGACTGAGATTTCTCGAGCAATAGCTTCATGTCAGCCATTTCACCAGAGGTCCTGGCAATCTTACGTTTCAGGTTGCTCATTTCACGCACTAACTCATCGTTGTGGGCATCCTTGTCTGAAAGCTTGGAATACAGAGAGATATTTTAGTCTAGCAGTTAATGCATGCGCCTTACACTTGTAACACTGGAATAATTGGAGATAGCTCCATTGGCGTAAGAGGTGGGGGGAGAAAGGCGCAGCCCCCCCCCCCCCCAAATTGAAAAACATGTGGCCAAAAAGTTTTACTTTCGAAAATTTTGGAAAGTATAAATTCCAATTTGGATAAGTTGCGAAAAAAGTGGAGAAAAATTTTTCTGCCCCCCCCCCTAATTTTTCCCTTCCCGTACATAGAAAATTTTAGAACTGACAGAGTGATAGAGCTATCTAGTATAAATAAACCCAGCCTAGTAGACGCGCCGGGGAGAGACGAGAAGCGATTCGCAAATCTGCCCTTCTTGAGAGCATTCGAGCGGCCCTAGGTTCTACATGTTTACATCGATATTTTTGTATATTAATTTTATTCCTTTGGGATGAACAATGAAAATGATAACCAGTATGTCTTACCATTCTTTCAACCTGTCGTTTCTCGGAGCTCATTTTACATAATTCCTCATCAAGATCATTCACTGAAATCTTTCTACCTGGACTTGCTGCAGAAATAACCATAAACAAACTTTTAGAATAGAAACGGATATGTATACTAAACTACACTTAATGAAGACTCTTTCATCCTGCCCCAACTTCGATGATCTTATCATATCACACACGAAAGCTTTCTCATTTCCAAATTCAAACCTTCCCGAAATAAACAAGCCAGTTCTGCCCATCTTCTTTTAAAGGCTGGTTTACACTGTCAAAGTTCTGTGATTACAGTAGGAATGTTGCATCAGTAAAATATAAGTTTTGAAGGACTTGTAAGACTCGTTTGAGGAAACTGACTCAGTGTTCAACACTAAATCAGTTCTCTCAAACATTTTTTACAAATCCTTCACAACTTAGAATTGACCTTATGCAAAAATCCTACTGTAATCACAGAAATTTTGATAGTGATGCTTGTGATGTTATTCTGAGTGTATATCCACACCGGGCAAGCTTGAAAAATATGCCTGACCACGGTGGGAAACGAACTTGCCCGGTGTGGATATACACTCAGAGTAACATCACAAGCATCATATTCATCTGAGTACATTACACCAACACAGAAAAAAACAACTTTGATAGTGTAAACCAGCCTTTACTCTAATCCCATTCAGTGGTGGATTTAGGGGTGGGGTGGGGTGGTGCGCACCCCCCAGGATCTGGTCAACAGGGGTGCATGGGGGGGGGTGGTGCAAAAATGACGTTTATCCTAATTCTAACCAACTTATGTTAAGGAATTCAGTTGCGTATCACTAGTTGACAATAGCGGAATAACCAATATTAAATATTCTGAATTTTTAAATGTTTTGAGAATCTAAAAATTTTCCAGAATGTTTTCTCAGAATGCTGAAAATGCCATTTCAGAGACCCAAATTTTAAAAAATTTACTCCCCCGGACCACCCTAAAAATCTCGCGTCTTCGGCGCTCGTTTCGCCATTGGTTAGCACCCCCCCCCCAAAAAAAACAAACTTTGCTGGATCCACCACTGATCCCATTTCCACCCTTTTTACCCCTCCTTCTCCACACTATCCTACCTATGTTTATCATAAGATTATAATTCCTGCCTGCATGATTACCCTCAGACCTCAGTTAGTACCTGGTGTATCCCCACTGGGTTCAGCTTGATCCAACGCAGCTTCAGTGGTGGTCACAGTTTCAGCACGTATCATCTCAGGTCGTACTTGTGCTGCCTTCTTCGCTTCCTCAAGTTGAGCCTTAAAAATAATAAAATATAAGTAGTGCTCATAAATAAAATATAAATAGTGAAACTCATTAATTCATGAAGAAAACACAAAAGAAATCATGAGCGTGAAGGAGTTTGTATATCTGATACAAAATCATACTGATTTACATAAACTTTAAGTTCAATTTTCTCACCAAATATCATTAATTTTAAATTGTTGAAGAATACGAATGTTCTCATCAAGACGTTTCACAAGCCATTTACAACATTCGCGACCGTGCAAACCTATGTCAAAGCTAGGTTGCTCACCATACGCATATGACATAGCGAGGCTTACCTTCAAAGATTCTATTTCTTTTTCAGCACTGATTCTTAACACTTGTTCTTCTTGCAAGATCGCTGCCCTGCCATGACCAGAGTCTCGTTCGTCTTCCAGAATTCCTGACAGCTCTGACACCTACGTGGATATAAATTAAAATTGTACATCAATTTATAGTTTCTAAAAGCTTCAAGTTTTTATTCAAAATTCAAATTCCCAGAAACCTACTTTCTGTTCCAAACGCTGGTTGTCTTCGTGTAATGAAACTTTTTCACTTTCAAGTTTTGATATCTTCGCTTTCAAAGCACCAAGTTCATCCTTCACGAGACAAAAATTCAAACATTGAAATATGAAATATTATCAGACAATAGATGCAGTATTTCGACCAGGCACATTGCACATACTGTACAGTAACACAACACAAAACCTACTGTTTTAGCTTTCAATTCTTCTTCCGTGCGATGAATGTCCAAAAGAGGCACAATCTAGGAACAAAAACATTGCATGATTGTCGTATAAACTGAAATATACCGACGCAATTTTTTTATAGGCGACCTCAATGGTACGCACATAAAATGTAATACCTGAAAATGAGGTGGTCGTGATGATGATGGTGATAATGGTAGTGATGATGGTAGTGATGATGATAATGATGGTGATGATGATGGTGATGATGATGGTGATAATGGTAGTGACGATGGTGGTCGTGATGATGATGGTGGTAATCATGATTGATGATGACGATCAAGGGTGGGTTGACTACAAGTGATGATGATAATGATGGTGATGATGATGGTGATGATGATGGTGATAATGGTAGTGACGATGGTGGTCGTGATGATGATGGTGGTAATCATGATTGATGATGACGATCAAGGGTGGGTTGACTACAAAATTTTTGTAGTTCGCTATAACTACAGCTACTTCAAAAATATGTAGTCAGCTACAACTACTGCTACTTTTGAACAAAGATAGTTCGCTACTGACTACAGCTACTGCTTAAACAATGTAGCTGTAACCTATAACAAATCGACTTACGAGTAGCAACAGTAAACATAAAGCAACATGTTTGTAAGAACTACAGTGTTCAGGAGTGATTGACTATTGAGTATTGATTTTAAGCAAACTGTGTCTCAATATCATGCTATTCTATCAAGTTGCTAACAATTTTAAAAAGTAGCGAATAGCGATTCGCTGTTTGAAAAGTAGTCAGCTACTTGGCTACTTTTAGGCAAAATGTAGTTCGCTATAACTACAGCTACTGTTTTGAAAAAGTAGTCAAAAACTACTGGCTACTTGAAAATTGTAGTTCGCTACAGTAGCGAACTACAACTACTTCACTACTACCCACCCTCGATGACGATATTTGCTTCATCGTTACATCATTGAACACTTTCCAACATTTCATAAACCAAAACACACTTATAAAGACTATTATTTAGTTACCTTGGTATAAAGACGCCACCATTCCCATTCTCGGATTTGCAAAAATTGTCGTACATTACTTTGAATGCATCTCATCGCTTTTTGTTGAACCTGTAAGAAAGAAGGAGACATGGTATTCGCGTGTGCTGGTGGTGAGGATGGTGACAATGTAAAACTTACTTTAAGTCTAGCCAGTTTCTTTCTAGCGAGATAACCACGACAGAAAGCCTGTAGCTCAATCAGATTATCCGTAATCGTTTCATCTCGAGAATCTTCCAATTGTGCCAGAGTACCAGCGCGCAAGAAAATCTAAAACAGTTAAGAATGCTGTAATAGACGTTTCCTCTTATGAGTGAAATTTTGATCTAGATATGCCTGGACAAAAATTTCATCACAGCTTGAAAGAGCATCACAAAATTAGTAATATTCCGAAGTTTCGTTGCGAAATGTTGTAAAATGCGGATAATATAGCCTTGCGAAGTTTGCCGTTAGTTTTTTTTAGATTCAAGTTAATTAAATAGGGTTTAGTTTAAAACACTGACATATATTGGAAACTGTAGGGAGCCTCCTTAACAACCAACAAAATGGAGAAATTCTTACCTGGGACAAACCGATCTTGTAACTGCTTTCATCTACATCCAACACATCTAGCAAAGTCTCTGCCGCCTAAGGGATATTTATTGCAGATTAGTATATGGAATACAGGGATGGGGTGCGTGCCCCTTCCAGCCTTTGCGAAGAGGTAGAGGGGTGCAGGATTTGGGGTGGGGTGCAGGGGATGCGGTTGGCAACAGTGTGGCAGCGAGGTGCTACACCAAGTAAAGCTGAGAGGGTACCCACCTTCTTTTCATCCAGGACAGGTTGAGATTGACGACTTTCCGGCGGAGCCAAGATACTAAATCTGTGTTGAAATTCACCAAATGTCATGTGTTCCGGGTAACCTGAGAATATAACAGTAAAATATAGTGGAACTGAATTGTAAATCTGCTGCACTTAATTTAAACGAAGCCAAGAGCTAATACACAGCTAAAGCTCTGCTCAAACGAAGATGAAAGTTGAAAAGAGAGAGTTACTATGAGTATTTGCTCAACTCTCATGCCCAGGTCAAACGAGAACAAGAGTTGCGTCAGAATTGATGCGAGTTGACTGGATATTCAAAGTTGATTAGAGTGTATGAGAGTTCGGTTGTCAAGCTCTATTTGCGTTTAGGGCTCGACAGCTGGCTTCTGTAGCTCAGTTGGTTAGAGCACTGCACCGGAATCACAGAGCCACAGGTTCAATTCCTGTCAGATGGCTTATAGTTGCATTTTTCACAACTGTTCCTGGTTAGATCTAATATAACACTCGCAATTTCCATCAACAAAACTCTTCTACAGTTAAATGTATATATACTTTTAATCAAGAGTTAATCACGTTGCAAAGTATAAAAGCGACAGTCTGTCCAATTGGTAATTTCTGCTATAAACTAAATTTTGATTAAAGCAAGAAGAACGAACTCCAACATCACAGCTAGAAAGAGCGTCTTAGAATGAGTAAAACTACTAAGGTCGGTTGCTAAATGTTGTAAAATGAAGAAAATATAGCCCTGTGAAGTTTGTATATATTTGTATTACGCGCGGTAAAAATAACCACTTTCGGCTCAAAAATGGTTATTTTTCGCGCGCGTAATGCAAATATATACAAAATTTGAGAACATCACAGGGCTATAGTTTCCTCATTTTACAACAATTCGCAACAGAACTTTGCAATTTTACTCACTTTACGATGCTCTTCCCAGCTATGGCAATGTTCTTCTTAACTAGATCAAAATTTCGTCTTATAGCTGGAATTATCCATTACCTTGTCTGTGAAGTCTAACAGAGTCCAGTACTTGAGCTCTCTTCAGTTGATCTCTCAATAACGGCACGTCCATTTTGGCGGCAATATTTGAAGCTTTCCCAGCAGATACTGGATCATTGAGGTCATATTTTCCTGCGCCAGGCACAGGTAGCATGCAGCGAATGAACGAGATGTGAGTCTTACGGATACAGTCCAACACGTTATCCTAGAATTGGCAAAGAACAAAATGACGATGAAACTAAATTAACTTTATTTATACTGGGTACAATAGTTCCATCAGCCAGGGGCGGATCCCACCTAAGCGGTGTCTAACACCCCCCTCCCCCCTAACGTAGTCCAGCGCCACCCTAAAAAATCTGCTTGACCATACATTTCCTGCTTTTCGAATAGCGATTAGCGGAACTTCTACTGTTAGCGCGTGTCGATTTCTTGAAACGATTTAATTGATTTGTGAACTCACGAGAAAATACTCAGAATGCTTTGGCTAAATTTCATGGTTAAATATGTAAACATGTCGAGGGTGGTGGTGGTGGGAGGGGGGGGGGGAGGTGGTGCTGACGTCTTTTATTGGGGGTGGAAACCCAAATCCCCCTGCCCATGAATTTGCTATAAGGATATACTAACCACTTGATATATGAGTTGCAGACACTGTGAGTCTTTCTTGACAGACATGGTGGAGACAGATTGTTTACGATAAAAACTTCGAGTTCTGCTCAAACCATCGGAATGTTTCAATGATAATGTCACCAGATCGTCTCTGTAATGTAGACATAGGCAAAATAAACCACGCTGAGCTTGTGCATATCGTTGCTACTCGTTTCACAAATACAGTATGAATAACTTACAACCGATATAACACAAAACAAAGGAAACTATAAGCATTAGAATTATGGATACGAGTTACTGGTAATTCTCATAGATATCTTATATACACTAGATAGAGCATCTCTTTTAGTAAAATTGAAGCCAAGAATATTCCAGCGGTTACCCCCATTTGAATAGATGGCAGCCATGTTGGAGTTTCCCACTCGCTAATGAACGCTTAAAAAACAACAATAACTTTCATCATTTGAATAGTTTGAAAATGTATTTGGAATAGGTTTAACTTAATGTTTAAGTTCCCTGTTTAAGAAATAGAAAACATATGAGTCTTGTCATTTCATGGGAATATCCCGAGTCTGCAATCACGGTTTCAATTTTTGAATTACAGAATAATTAGATGCACTATCTAGTGTATATAAGATAAATATGCGTCAGACTTAGTTCCATTTTATTCTTCAGTGAAACTTACTTTGATGACTGCGCCAGCAATGCATGAGCATGTTTGACAGCGGGGTGTTCTCGCGCCAACTTGAGCCAGCCTTGAGCATTATACAGTGTAGGTTGTCGAGCTTGGAAATGTTGGAGATAAAAACTGCACTCGTTGGGACCTGCTTTGAACGTATTTGCACCTGTGAAGACAAGTTGAGATAAGGGAGCGGTCATTATTTATGACGGGGGGTGGCACCGAAGAGAAAAGGGTTGGGTAAACAAATTTTTGAGTGAGTAAAAGGTTGGGTAAATGAAAAACAAAACAACTCAAGGGTTGGGTATTATAAAAACTTATATATTGTCATTTCCAAAGCATGACTCACTGAAATATTGGAGACTAAAAAGCAATGTCAACAGTCATATGTAAATACAATATGTGAATCAATCAGAGTCATTTATATATATATATATATCTTAATCATTTTCCAATTTGTCAGGAGACAAACGGTGTCTCCAATTAAAGAAACTACATGTGCAGACAATATGAAACTTTAGACTGCTGAAATTTCACAAGCCGTTATCAAACTCATGTCATTGAAGTGGTAAAGGACATGTGTGACAACTGAATGGTATCCTTTTGTAAAGTTTTTGTCCAGGGGTGGGTATTTATTTTTAATTGATACTTGAGGTTGGGTAATCAAATTTTTGACTTTTTAATGGTTGGGTCAGCAAAATTTTCGCCACGAAAAACATTTCTCTTCGGTGCCACCCCCAACCATAAATAATGACCGGTCCCTAAGGCATCGTTTAGAAAATTTTAATACCTCCACACAATAAGGGTACGCAGCCCCCAAGAAAATCCACTTGTTTAGACTATCGAAGTTTCTGTGATCACAATAGGAATTTTGCATAAGTTTTGAAGGATTTGTAAGAAATGTTTGAGGGAACCGAATGTATAATACTTTTTGTTTGTGGAAACACCAACGTAAATTTATTAATATTACTGCAAGTATTTATTACTGCAGTAATAAATTTACGTGGTGCTTTCACAAACAAAAAGTATTATATGTCTTATCGCCATGCAATCCTATACAGAACTTAGAACTGACTTGTGTTTAACACAGAATCGGTCCCTTAAACAATTCTTACAAATCCTTCAAAACTTATGAAAAAATTCCTACTGTGATCACAGAAATTTTGATAGTGTAAATCAAGCTTTATTACCTTGTCGTTCACACAGTCGTTTGAGGAAAGTCTGCACAGTAGAACCGGGAAATATGGATTCCTCATCAAGCAGCCAGAGAAGACCTTTCTTCTCATTTCGTAGGTCCATACTCATACCTCCTCCCTAGATACAATAAAGAATATACACAACAGTTGAGTCAAGTCTTCATATGGTAGATTGAGATTCATAGATTGACAATCCGCCCCTGAGCACTAGAGTGGATCTAACTAATGACTTCGACACAACCGAAAATGCTACGATACGGTTTAAGTGGAAAATGGCCGCAACCCTGACCCTATTGTGCGCGAAATATTTTTCATGCAACATTTGACAACTATGTGTAATCAATGAACAAGCTCCCCCAAGACCCCCAACATTGTTCAACATCGTTCAACACTAGATAATAAAACTAGTAACACCCTTACTTAGACCTGAATATCCTTACCTGTCCCGCTTTATCAATGACCGTCACCACTTTCTCGGGTGAGCCAGAGACACTATCAAAAGTACAATCGACATTCTCTTGATTGTAGCGATCTAACTGTTGCGTGAACATCATGTTGTGGAAGAACTTCTGTAGACGTTCTGATTGGTAATTGTGACAAAAGTCTTCGAAGAGAGCACCAGACCCACTGTTGGCACCCACTGGGTCGGAGAAGCCAGCCGAGTCTAGGATATTGATGGAGGCTATTCTTCTTGGATCGCCCTCTTGTATCGATCTGCATGAGAAATTGTGGAACAGGAAAATGTATGATTTTCTAGAAAGCTAGGCGATGACACGTGGGCTACTGGTACACAGTAGACGCAGAAATTTAAAACTGATGTCATAAACGCTTGCGGGAAGTACGTAACCTTGGCTATAGAGCCTCGTTTTCATGATTGGGCTTTAACTAATGAAATGAAACTGGAACGCTACCTTCAGATAAAGTCGCCCATGTTTGCCTGAAGCCAAACCTGACCCCCAAAACAAGACTACAGTATAAATTGCTGTAGGTTGTAAGCTCTGGTCAAATGAGCATGAGAGTTTACGAGAATTGATAAAAATCCCAACTCTCGCTCGAATTTGACTGCCAATTCTCATCAACTTTGAGCACGTTCAAATTTTGACGAGAATTGACGAGAGTTTTGTTCGTTTGACCGGTACTATCCAGTCAACTTTCATTCATTCTCAAGTGATGCAACTCTTGTTCTCGTTTGAGCAGGACGTGAGAGTTGAGAAAACTCTCATGCAAACTCTCGCTTGCCAACTCTCATTAATGCTCATCCTCGTTTGATCAGACATTTAGTACAGGTATACATCAGTATACTTCATACATTTCCATGAAATTGGCATCAGAAAACATCCAAGCTGAAAACATCTGAAATAATCAGAAAGCATCCAAGCCGAAAGTCACCAAGAGAAGCAGTCACTACTTGTCGCAGAAAAATGCTCTTTCAATTAGAAAATCATTCCTTGTCGCAGAAAAATGCTCTTTCAATTAGAAAAATGTTTAAAAACTAAAAGTAAAGTCCACTAGGAGGTTTCCCCTGAATAAATACCTTAACAGAAAGCTTTGAGCATTCTTAGCATAGCTACAACGGTTCTAACAATAATTAGAAATTGTCCCTAAGATCTCGTACCTGTTTATTAAGTATACCATAACCCCAAACGCTTCTTGATACAGGCCCATCGCCAATCCTTCAAGGGCATCCTTACATTGAGTTAATCTCAGGTTGTCTATTGGCTGACCGGATGGTGATGTAGGCTCAGCGGACGACGATGATAAGCGACCAGCGGTCTTACGTCGCGGGGATCGGATCATAATTTGACTTACGATGGGCGGGGCGAAAATGAGTTCAGCGATCTCTTCAACGCTGATCCCAAGGACTGCAGCCGCACGTTGAGTCCCGGCGGGATTGGTGAATCTTGGTTTGTTATCATTGCCTGGAAATAAAGCGAGAATAAACAAGATTCACTTTATAAATTTTGGTGAGGTTTAAGGAAAAAAAAACGAGCAACAAAATATAATTGCTGCAACTTGCAACAAAATCTGATTTCAACGCATGTTAAGTAGAAATGTGGACTCATGTTGCCTCGTGATTTGTAATTTATGTGTAAACATTTTCAATTAACATGCGTTGAAATCAGATTTTGTTGCAAGTTGCATTTTGTTGCTCATGTTACTCCAGCTTTAGGGTGAGGTTTAAGATTTTTACAAGTGCCCGAGTTTGTCGATTCTTTTGCGTTTTAACGACCTTGAAAAACAGCCGCCATCTTGAAAACGATTCAGTGATCAAAATATTCCATTGTCTTTTCATTTTCTTGAAAATCCCACTTTTTCCACGTCACTCAGTCACACGTAAATCAACACAACCGTTTTCTTTATCTACACCGCGGCCGATGCTAAACACCGAAATTTAAATGTTTTACTATGTCTGATGATGGGATAGTCCTTGAACGGGAAACTATGAATCAAGTACCTACCCATGGAGACGCCAGCAGTTCCAAGATGATAAATAGCAGCAATAATGGACCATAGACATTTCATTTCACCCACACTCGCTCCCAGGACCTCCAGACCGCGCTGTAACTCATTCCAACGCTCAAGGTCACGCTGTTGACTTACTTGCTGTCAAATGAAAATTAATCTGTTATCGTCTCTAGTCTCTACCAACACTGAAACCGATCGTTCGAGATTTTACTACCTAACATAACACTGCGATGTAAAGCAGAAGGTGATGTAAGGAATAGTAGCAGAAGACACTTACAGTATAGAAGAAGTATAGAGCATTTGAGCTTTTCACTTTTGCAACTGGGATTCAATGTAAAGAAAACCTAGCTGTTATACAGGACTTGCATGTACTTACATCTGATTCATACTTTATAAAAGCATTAGAGTCCTGTTGAGCAACGTCCAGATGGAACTCTTGTCTAGAAAAAAATATAAATAATCATTATGTTTTATGACTCATACATACACAAACCAACCAAACGACTAACATAAATAGCCAACAACTAACTAATTTACCAACGCAGCCAACCAACCAATAGTAAAACGAGTTTGCTGGTTCTCTTTTGAGCTACCTTGTTTTCATACATCAGTATCATAAGACTACGCTTGGTAACACGTATCCTACCTGAGTTTCTTGTTGCAACCAGCGAGGAAATATTGAAATATTTTAAAGTTACTTTCTTGTTCAGGGGCCTGGACAACTCTGGCCTTTTGCAATAAAAATGTCTAAAACAACAACGATCAAGAGAAAAAGTAGTAATTTGCGAGATGTTCTGTCCAAATAAAATGAAATCAAAGAAGAAAGAGTATTAGAAAATTTGAATCATTTCCATACTTTGGTTTTCTAGAAAATTTCCACGATTTGGAAGTTAAACTTTTTCACATAATTTCTATAAAATGGCCACAGTATGAGGATGCTCTCCTTTTCAACAGAGACTTTGGTTGTCTTAGTTGGCTATGATTACGATCGAGATTATAATGAGATACATTTCACTACATTGCGGATCTTGGAGATCCGCCACGTAAAGTGCAGTGAAATGTATCTCATCGTAATCATAGCCAACTAAGACAACCAAAGCCTCTGCGAAGGAGAGAGATGTGGAAGTGTTTCAAATTTTCCAAAGAGTCAGTCCACACTGTGGTGAAAACCGCGAGTTATCATACACACAAGCTCGTAGTTTTCATTCCCTATAGTACCAACCTGTAGTGAACCACTTGTCAACATGCCAGAGGAATCATAATCCAGCGTGAACAACATGGTGAAACGACTGGCATTCTGGTTTAGTCTGGTTGAACAGTTACCAAATGCGTCCAGGAGACCAACCAACGCTTCCACCTTTGCATCTACACAAGGACGAAATCTTCACATACAGCGCTCGAAATAGAGAAAAACATCAGGGCCTTTTTAACTATATAACTGCGGGGAGGGGGGGGGGGCAAAGACCCCTCCCACGCAACCATCTTGGCCCCCCAGTCAAAGTCCTTTTCTCTAAAATATAAGCAAAACATTGGAAGAAAAATGGAATTACGAAGGGAGGTTTGATATCCTAGTAGCTGAAATTTGCTTTGTGAATCTTATGTTCTGTCTTTTATCTTCAAAGGATGACTCAATGTCTTTTTAAAAATGCTAAACTTTGTGTTGTAAATACCTTAGAGATTAAAAATTTCCAAGTAGATAGCCTCTATTCCTACGTAACTCAGCATTTTTATTGCAGAAATTTAGATTGAAGTATTACATGTAACTCAAATTATGGCAGCTTACCAGTCAAAGAGGATTGAGGTGAGACAGATGTAGAGCAAAAGTAATGCAGAAGGTGGGCACAGTTGACAGACTTGCCAGAACCGCTGGGTCCCATGAACACCAACGACTGGTCCGCGTTGGTGGCCAGCATATTCCTGTAGGTTGTTTGAGCTGAGGCGTAAATATGGGGCGGCATGTCTTCTTGCTTACAACCACGGAACATTTGAATCACCTGGGAGGGGTAAATGATATAATATTAAGAGGGCAAGGGCTGGTTCCTAGGTTCCTGACAGTGGTTGGTGCATGCGTTTAACCTCAGGACCCCGGTTGAATTCCTGCAGTATGCAGAACTTATCTGATGGGGCAGTATTTTGACTCAGATGTAAAAGGGCTTCCAGGTTGACTATCAAATATACCAGGTTTTTTCTGGGTACCCCAGTTTCCTGGTTTAGTCAGGATGATTTGAATGGTGTATACATATTTTCAAAGGGGGGAGGGGGCAGTCAGATGACACCACTGAAAATAACATACAACATCAAAAAGTGCCATAAATGAAGAAAATTTCGGTATGCACTGGCAAATGTTTTTTTGTAAATTTTTGAAGGAGGGGGAGAGAAGGATCTGTTGACATATACAATCCTCCATAACATAGAGCTGTATATAACTTTCTTGTTCTTTCAAATATCTTTTATTTTTTTCAAAGGAAATTTGAGGGACTGTGGATGAGTCAAGTCTTTTACAAAGTGAATAAATTTAATTATATATAATCGTTCTACACAGATAAAAGAGTCAGATGCTCACTTCATTTTCACATGCAAAATACCCTGTAGACATTCACCTTGTCAGTATATATTGCAAGACTCTTTAATGGATTTACAATGATCAAAACTTGACCAGCATATGTGTGGATTAAACTGCTGCCATAGCGTTGTCTCAAGGTGTGCAGACAGCTGGGTTCATTCAGATGACGTAAGGCTGCAAGGTCTTCGGCTCTGTCGTATCTTGGTGGGTTTGCCTGGGAGAGAAAACAATGGAAGAACAAAAATTTACATGCACTGCAAAACACACTGAATATGTACTTACTTGGTACACTAAGGGACGGATCATTAGAAAAGTGATGGGGGGGGGGGCATTTCCAACCTGTACGATTATTTTTTCAAAAATTTGTGCTTTTGTTGATAATTGTTTTTTTAAAAAAGTGTTGGCGAGGGGGGGGTCACCATTTTTTAAGGACACTAAAAAAAAAGGGTCAAAAAATTTTTTCCAAATTAACATCACTTAAGTTAGGGTACAAAAAACATTTTCCCTCACAAATTCTTGTTAAAACATGCTTAAAACCTTTTTTTGCAACAATATCTTCAATATTGAGGTTTAGAAACTTTTTTTCTCACACACTACTTATATCAAAAAAGCTTTATTTTCACCCTTTATAATTTTCCCTATTGAAAAGTCTCTGCACGACTTTTTTTTTT